>VZRE01002976.1:303021-316744 GCA_013396775.1 Cephalopterus ornatus
GGGTTGTTGTGGCCAAAATGCAGGACCCGGCACTTGGCCTTGTTGAACCTCATCGGCCCATGTCTCCAGTCTGTCCAGGTCCCTTTGCAGAGCCCTCCTGCCTTCCAACTGATCGACACTTCCCCCCAGCTTGGTGTCATCTGCAGATTTACTAATGGTGGACTCAATCCCCTCATCTAAATCATCAATGAAGACATTAAATGGAACTGGGCCCAACACTGATCCCTGGGGGACACCACTAGTGACCGGCCACCAGCTGGATGCAGCACCATTCGCCACCACTCTCTGGGCCCGGCCCTTCAGCCAGTTCCTAACCCAGCACGGAGTGCCCCTGTCCAAGCCATGGGCTGCAGCTTTTCCAGGAGTATGCTGTGGGAGACAGTGTCAAAGGCTTTGCTGAAGTCTAGATAGACCACATCCACAGCCTTCCCCTCATCCACCAGGTGGGTCACCTGTTCATAAAAGGAGATCAGGTTGGTCAGACAGGACCTGCCCCTCCTAAACCCGTGCTGGCTGGGTCTGATCCCTTGTCCATCTGGTAGGTGCTGCGTGATTGCACCCAGGATGACCTGCTCCATAAATGAATTGTTTATGGCATATTTAGCTTCTTACTAAATAAACCTAGAAATAAGATCTTAAACTAAAAATTCATCATAGCATGATCATTAAAAGAGAGACCTTTACGACTCAATTAAAAAAAAAAATCTTACTAAACTGAATGACGTTTTCACTTTAAGAAATAACTAAAAAGATAAATGTTGCTGTTTCAATTTAGATTAAAACATTACTTTCATCCATCTGCCAACTTCACTCCCCTTGCTACATTTTCCTTTTGGATGATTTCCAAATATTTCTTTTTCAAAAGTCTATTGATTTAAAGGTGTTGCCAGCTATTCTAAGGTTTAAATCATTCTAAATCTATTTTTATACCAAGATCTAATTTTTTGAATAGATCTATATCTCGTTTTCCTTAAGGAAAAAAATTTAAAACACTGCAAGAATGATAGCCATTAGCATTTTCTTTCAGAAATCTGACATGTTATTTATTAAAAGTCAATAGAAATTCTATCATTGATTTCAAATGAGTTATCACTGGAGTCTCTGTTCATCTATAAGAAATTAATATAGAATCAGTGAAGCAAAGCACTACTTTGCTCAGTACAGGTCTAAATATCACTTGAAAAATTAAAAAACACCAAACAAACAACAAAAAGAAAACCAAAAAACTGATAGAAACAAAATGACATTTCTCCCAATTAATATAAGGTTCCCAGATAAGCCCTAGCTCACAACGCATAGCATTTGTTGTTGTTTTATACGGAATGTTTTGCTGAAAAGACAATATGAATTAATTCAGCTCTAATTTACTGATAACTAACAAGTAATCTCCAGGAGGAGAAAAGATACGTAGATAACTTCTCATAACACAGCTTACTTTAACATGGAAGTTCAGAAGAGTGTAAGTTGAAAAGTACATAAGGAGCATCAGCTCTTTTAAAGCTGAAATCAGGAAGCCAAGCACTGGTTTGAAACCAGGGCAAATTAAAAGTTTCAGAATCAATTTTTTTGGGTCAGGAAATTTACTGTTTTCGGTAAATATTTCTTTATATGCTGATTTTACTTCTAACAAATAATGCCCATGCTTCTTTGTTCATTCTAGCTCAATATGCCTGAGATGACATTTAAAACCTGTCAGACTGCTATGAAAGTGTTATTTCCTCATATTGCACTGGGTTTGAAGTGCTGAGACTGAAACTACCATAAAATCTGCATAAATATAGGGTATTTTTATATATATATTTATATATATATTTAGTCAGCATGAGAATTCCGTGAAGGATGAGACTTGAATGTGCTTTATTTAGATTTCTAAATCTTCCCTTTGTAAGAGAATTGAGACAATATAGTGTGGAGGGGAAGGAGACAGTTTTGATACCTTTTTTGTTATTCTTTGTCATTAATTCCATCTTAAAAACAGAGTAGAATTGAAATTCAACTTACACTTCTAGATTTTTATATATTTTATTAAACACCTCCTGCTCAACTGAACTACGTAACTCAATTTAACAATAATATATGAGGAGGTTTGGTAAACAGAATGGGTTAAAAAAAAAGCATAAACCTGTGCTTTGTATATTTTCAGAAACTCATTTGCTATTCTGGGGACAAAAATAAACTTTCCTTCTCAAAAATAGCCCTCCAGAGCCAACACAGGCACTGAGTGAAGCACAAGAATGCAAAGGATTTCAGATTGTCAACAGATGACATTTAAGTGAACTCCCCCAGAAGGGAGTCTTCAACACCACAGTGGCTAGGCTTGCAGCACACCTCTCACTAAGACAAGATTATTGGAATGTTTCCGAAAGCCAGATTACAGGGGGGAAATTGATACAGGGCATTAAGAAATGTTCAGTTTCTTTCAAATGTGGTACATTTCAGAGAATGTCATATCACTCCACTGCTTGACAAGGAAATGTCAAAATCCAACTACTCACCTGCTCCCCATTATCAGCATTCAAGAAGAAAACGGCAGTTAGTTAGAAGAGTGAGGAAAGAGCAATAAGGAGTGGTTTGAAAAGACTGTAGCTCACATCATTGTAGAGATACATTCAAGGCACAAGGCAAATCATGACTCAGCCATTACTGAACGCAGCAAGATCTGTCTAATGCACTAATTTAGATGCCAAAACTATTCATATTAAAAATATTGGCTTCAGAAATATTTCGTGGAAAGATGTGAAAGTGTCTTCTAAGGAAGGGCTAGAGCTATGTTTCCAAACAGAAATGAACAACAAAGGAGACATGGAAGACACCATACAGGCCATTAAAAACACTGGATGAAAACAAAGAGGAGGAAAGGGAGTAAAATGCACTTGGTTCATTGTTAGGGAGTTCATTTATGCAAAAAAAAATCCTAGTGCCAGCCTAAGTTAACTATAACTAGAACTACATGTTAGAAATTAATCCAACATATAAAACTCCACCTTCATAATGCCACAACCATTATAATTTCTGTGATATTTAAGCACTTTATTCCCTAAGAGTTCTTTTAAATTTTCTACTATAGTGACGCCAGATATAAAAAGGCCCAACACTTATATTTCCACACACAGCTGGATGCCTAAAAAGCTATGTTGTCTTCCAATCTAGAGACAAACATACACAGCTGATCAGATGGTGAAGCTCAGCTACACTCTAGGGGGAAGATTAAGGGGTTTGATAAACTTCTTCTCTAGCAAGGTAAAAAGCTGCTTCCAGACTATCACTGAAATTGCAGTGATGGACAATTGGGTGATATAAGGTAGCACTGGCTGCTATTGGCCCCTAAATTACTGAGCTGCATCAGCTGCCGCACATGGGATGCTACAACAGTGAAAACTGAAATGGCTGGGATGGAGAACAAGCATCATTACTTGAGCATCAAGATTCCATCAGGCTGGAGAGTGAGTCTCTACTACAACAACATTATATAGGAGTAGAAATTCTGTGCCTTATCACAGGAAGGAAGCAAGGCATATGAATTATTTATTCTTACAGTTATTAGAAGATTTGGGATTAAGTAGAGAGCAAACCTGCAGATTAAAATGACCATCAACATTAAAAAACAGTCATTGAAAAATATTTTAAAAAATTAAAATAGTGCTTTTTGCATATGATTGCCCGTCCAAGTCAATTTTGTCCTTTGGAAATGACAGCACGAAGGTCAAAAGTAACAGTAAAGTGAAAATACCAGAGGACTTCAAGGCAAAATAATACTTTCTTTACTTGGATCTTTAGTGGCATAACATTTCCCAGTGTAAGCTTGTTCCCAGATGCAAGCAGCTGCTACATGCTCATTTGTCCAGGAAACACATGGTTAGAAATATACACTCCTAATTTTAGTGAAGATGAATATTTTAAGGCCATCCTGAGTGAAATCAGAATACAAATGTTAAAACTGGCTTCTGTTCAGCCATACACAACGTGACAAGCATTTGCTTACTCTAGGACTGCAGAGGAAGCTTTTAAGACCACGCAAATTTCCAATGTTTGCTTTACTGATACTTTGCAAAATTCCAGTTATATGAACTAGTTATTACCCCAGATACTGGAGGGTGGGCAAGAGAATGCTAACTCTTTTACCTGTTATTCATGACTTGTAATCTTGGTGAAACCAAACTAGTAACCAGGAACTTCAGAGGAGCACAGAGCCAGGAAACAAGAACATAAAGAGAGATTCAACTTACAATTAAGTCTTGAATGAGTGAAATAGAAAGTATCCTCTTGATGCCATTTTCCACAATTACTCCAAGCCAATTAAGTGCGCCCCAGTACCACAAATAACTCTGTCCTCCGTGCCAATAGCTTACAAAGGCAAAAGTGAGGGCTGTAGAAAATAGCATTCCAAGCAAACTGGACTGAGATCCTCCCATTGGAACATAAATGTACCTGTAGGTGAAACAACAGATAAGCAACTCTGTTAGAGATTTCACAGAAATTTCAGAAAAACATCCATCACAGAACAAATGTGTTAATTTCTAGCATAAAAAAAAATTTGAATAACTACCTGACATGCTCTACTTAGAGAGTTTGCCCTAGTTTCTGCAAAGCTGCAGACCACTTCATGAAATCTGTGCATATAACATTTGGCAAAAAGACAATTTTGTGGACCTGGGAACTCTCTATTAGGCAAATGTATAGGCATAAACTATATTCTCAAAATTGCAAACGGCAAATATTCAGGTTATTTAAACTGGAATAGTTCTAAGTCAACTACAGAAATTACCTGTAATCTTCATGTGAATTTAAATTATAGAACTCTTAAAAAATTTAAAGCATTATATATAGTCATAACCCATAAGCCATTTTCCTTTTGTCAGAAATAGAGGCACATGCAAACATGTTTTATTTTTAGAAGTTTGTAATTTCTTTCTTTTTATTTCTTTCACTAAAAATTATATGAAGTGAAAATATTTCCTATTTTGGTCTTGTACTCTCTGGATCATGTCTTCCTAACGACCTTCAGAGCACATGTACCGAAAAAATCCCAAAACCTATATGAAGCTCTCTGCATGCATTCTGTATTTAAATTGAATTCAAGAGTCAGAAGCTTAGTCATTACTTGATGTTCATAAGTGTCCAGAAAGCAGTGCTCCTTCAGTAAAAATACCAGAAGCAATGGGATTCTGAAAGCTGACACTGTTTTGTGGGTCATTTCACTTCCATCCTTCCTAAATAACTACATCCACTCCTGGCTTTTTCTGAGTCACTGGCCAGAACTTATCTGAAGAAGTTGCATATTTCTGTCAACACTTGAAGAAGCCCATCAGGCAATGGAGTCACCATCCAGCTCATGGGTGCCAGCAAGGAGATGTGTTATATGAGAACTATCAGTGACAGCTATCCTCAGCTGCCACTCCTTCAGCATGACACACTGTACTCATATTTGAGACTATTCCTACTTACTAAGGTAATTAAAGGAAATTTTTTGCAGTGAATTTTTTCTCTCTGGTTATCAGTTTTCACATTCAGAGATAAATATTAGCTTAAAAATTTAAAAGGGAAATTAACATACTGCTTTGTTCCTAATCTTGGAAAGTAAGGAAATAAGTAACAGGGTAAAAGAAAGTGATGAGCATAATTAAAGGGTAAACAGAAAAGTCATTAAAAAAACAACTGTCAAATGCTCTAAATGCTCTTTAAGCATAACATCAATACACGTTTTTACTTCAACCTGCTACAGGGAACATCTGATTACATTTATAATGTTTTTCAGCATATATGCTTTTTCACTAAGCATATGAAAATAAATAGAAATTAAGATCAGTAGTTCCTATTTATGTTGTGTTTTTCTTCTCTCTCCCCTTCCTATGTTTAAACAATAAGACAATAACAGACACTTGCAGTTGCAATCAGTTAGTCTCATGGCAGAGATGTTCATCTTAGCAGTCTGTAACCAGGTGAATTCCCTGCAGGACTGTGGCATGGAGGGTGAAAAGAGCAGAGCCACAGATTCCGCTGCTTCAGCAAATTCCTTCTACAAAAAGGATTACAGAAATGAGAGAGCCCTTTTTAAGGGCTAATAGGTTTATTTTTTAGGCAGGGCCTATTGCTCCAGGCTGGCCGGAGGAGAGCTGGCAGCCCAGTTCCACGGCAGGGAAACCACAACCCTGAGAGGAGCACCTCCATGCCCCTGCGGCCCTGCAAGTACAGCACTGCTTTGTTTCACAGAGCTTCACCCAGAGGAGCCTGAAACAGGACACTGCCAGCCCTGCCATGCTCAGCAAAGCTCATTCTCTGTCTGCCATACATTTACTGAAACACAGCACTTAAAAGTAACACAGACACTATCTGTGATGGAGACCTGACTCTAATCCGCAGAGAAACCCTTCTGCTGACCTCATAAGGCCCTGGGTTAAATCCATGGCACAAAAGGTAGCTTTTACTGCAGAAGTAGCTCTGGATTTCTGTACGGTCCCCTTTCCCACACTGAAACTGTTTTGTAGGCTTCAGCCCATCTTGTTAGCACAGGCAGCCTCCACTGGCACTGGCACTGCCTGCAACAGCTCAGCAGCATCAACTTGTTCATTTCCAATTGCAGCTCAGTTTAAGTTGGCCTGAAGGGCTTTACTGTGCAGAGAAAAATAGGCTATTTTCTGATTTTTTGTGTTTAACAGCAGCAGCTAGATGATTGAGCAGCAATAACTCATAATTCTGATGAATGTTCAAGGTTAGTGAAGTTCTAGCTCCTAGTGAAACCCATGGCAAATGTGCAACGGAACATACATTTGCACTATCTATGTGAAAACCTGTTGGAAGAAGGACAGAAGCCAAAATGAGTCAAAATCTTTACTAACACTTTGACCTTCCCCTCTAGTACTGTGGAGAGTCTGCCTCCCTTCCCAGAGGAGAAATGCAAAGCAGAAAGCAATACTGCTCTGCTTCCCTGCTAGTGCCATAGGAAAATGGAAAGGCAGCTGCCTCCATTCCTTGTCACAAGAGCAGTAACCACTCTCAGACGGTGTGGTCTTACCTCCCCCCATCAGGGCATTACCACTGGCAATTTTAAAGTGGGTATGAAGGAGTGACTGATGTTGAGTCATTTCTAACAAACAGTGTGAAAAGCAATTCAGTAAGTTCCTGTGTTTTTTGCACAGAAAAATATTTAGAAAAATTCATTATTCCATTACAGAACAAATGAGGAAAAAAAAAACTTTGCTTCCTCTTCATCCATGCACATCCTATCCATGTAATATACTTGTCCATACATACTTAGGCTGGCAAGTCTGCACACAAATAGGCAACTCAGTGTGCAGCCAGGGGCAGAGCCTGCCTCAATGCCAGACACTTTGTGCTCTCTGACATAACCAAAATGTCTTGCAAAAGAACCACTGCCAGAGCTCTCACTGTTACAAAAATGCATTTTGCTTATTTTTGAGCATCCTGGTAGTTTAGAATCTTTCCCTGTGTGTTTACACAGAAGAGTACTCATTTGATTAAACTTACACTTGAGTGCGACAGAGAATAAACCAGTAAAATACATTATTAAGCCAGATGTGGAAGAAAAATATTACTTCTGTATTATCTTTTACAACACAACACACACTTTATAACTAACAATTTGTTATGATTTAATCCTAGCCAGCAGTCAAGCCCCACACAGCCCCTCACTCCCTCTCCCTTGGTGAGATAGGGAAGAAAAGGAGCCTCTTGCAATATATTTGGAAAGTTGTTCTGCCCTGCAGTTTGCTAACAAAATCTGTGAGGAGGGAAGGAAGAAGGCAGGGAGTGAGAGAGTTTAAGGGGCAATGGCTACTGCAATTTGATGCCTTTTTTATCTGCATGCTTCCTAACTTTTCTCCTTCTTACCAATACTACTGTCTGCCTTCAATCTACCCCTCCAGTCTCTAGTACTGTGAGCCCTGTACTGTACCCAGGGTTTACACAAACGAAGTTGCTGTACATCATGCTGACCTGCTGCACCATATGTAGAATAGCATTACATAAATATACCATTTTAAGCTTTCATGCAGCTTTTAAGACTATTCTAATTTCTAATCACAGAAAATCCATGGAGAAGCTCAAAATCCCCAGTTCAGGGACTACGAGCACACAAAAGTAACCGTGGGTCTTCATGGCAGCCTAAAACATCTCAACGGAACACCCTTGTAGCAAAGTTTCTTAACAGCTCGTAAACAGATGACACATTTACTCTAGATGTGCAAGTAAGGCAGACTTTGCTGAAAAATGTGGTGCCACTATACAAAAAATTTATCTTAACTCACATGCTCACCAGAAGAGAAAACTCAACAGTTATTTGGTGGTCAATGAACCAAAGGCAGACAAATGAAGGGAAGCAGAAAATATTTTGCACAGAGAAAAGGATGTAGATCTGAGGGTAGTAATTGGTCATGTCCCTCCACGTTGTTTTAGAAGAATCGGCAAAAATGGTCCCCCTTAAGACCGATGAAAATTACAAACAGGAAGATTAGACCGGTGGGAGATGCTTAGTATCAAAAAACACAGGCTAGGTGAGTATTTAAAAACAAAACATCAATTTAGGGGACCAAAAGTCAATCTTTTAGAAAACTTTAAAGGAGAAATTTGAAGGTGAAAGAACAGATTTCTAGGCAGACTATCAGAGAGGAACTTCTGAATGCCAGAGGCCAGGCTTTGCCAACCATTTCTGGGCTGGCTAGATCTCCTTTAAGGACAACAAGGAAAGGCACATCATGCTGTTAGAAGAAAACATGGTGTACATTAGATGGAAAGAAGAGAAGGGGGAAGAGAACACCGTGTAACTAAATACCTCAAAACATCTGGGGTGCATTTGAAGCACATAAATACAAATTTTGAGAGGATGTTATATAGCAAAATTATTTGCACACACTCCCCCACACCTGACACAACTAACATACATTCTTAGCCTTCCCCTCCCAAGGCAAAGATGTCAGTCTTAGCTATATTTCTATAGACTCTGCTTTGATTTCAAACTAAAACTTACACACTATTAAGCATGTTACTTTCACAAACAAAGCACGCTGTGTGTCTTCCAAATAACAAAGCGCCTTACTTTTCATCCCATGTACAGTAGTTTAAATCAGCTTATCCACAGCCAGCAAGCTGTTCCATTTACGCAATTTATCTTGATTTTAACTCACAAAGTGAACATTAGAGAATTGGATAAAATATGCAAATGGTACCATCTAAATCCCTAAAGTAATGCAAGCACAAATATAATAGCTGAGGTATTTAACAGTGACATTTACTTACAGAGAATACCTTTTAAATCCAATAACCATTTTGTTAGTTTTCTTGAAGTGGTAATCTACAGAACAATTGTAAGAGATCTGACAACCGTTCCCTTGGAAAACATACAGTTTCTTTTCTTTTAATGACTCTACCTGAAAAAGTTTTTATTCTGGTAACTTCAGAAAACCTCTAAGAGGAGCATTTATAACCAGTTAAGAATCACTCACAAGAGCTTTTATTACTTGAGGCCTCCATACTCTGCTCTTACTTCCACATGCATGTGATTCTAAACATATTTAAATCTTGAAGTAAGTGCAAGTAAAGCACCTGTTTAACTGCTGTTATGTTCAGGGGCTTTCTTCAACATGTGCCTGAATTTCTTCCTGAAGTAAGGTCGTACAGCAAGATGCATGCTATCCCTGATTTTTCCCCCCCTTTCCTTACCCATTGATCTTGGAATGTCTTATCCAGAACCAAAAAAAAAAAAAAAAATGTTAATTTGCTTGTAATGGCAAACTTCTTGTACATACAAATAACGTATGAAGACTTTGTGTTTTATTTCAGGGAACATCAGATGCTCAAAATTCCAATGCCTCTCTAAGTTTCAAAGCATTCAAGGGTTACCTGTTTTACTGTTACAGTGTTTTTGAGTTGGGCAGTTACACAGACAACACAGCAAAAGTTTAAAAACAATAATAAAGTCTTCCATCTTACATCCTGACAACAGAAATTGCTTGAGGTTCTGTACAGGGAGGTGTTCATTTGTGGACATGTATGAAAAGTTTTGTCAGGGCAGCATTATGCCTGGAGAATTACAAGTCAATAAAACATTCTGAGTTATTAGTTGCAAAATCAATGCTGAATGTGACCCTGAAGAATTTTGAGGATAAATCTGAATAGCCAAGGTACCATTCATTTTGCTTCTAAATTACCCCAATAACTGTCACTACAAAAAAAATTTGATTGAAATGAAAAGCATAGCACGACACAGCATGAGAACTAGAGGGGAATTCCCTCTAGAACAGGGGTTGGGCTTCCTTAATTTATTTATTTTTAATCCTCTCTGCAAGGCCTTAGAGTACTGATTTCAAACTATATCTCTGCTGCATAATACAAAGACTTCAGGCCCAGTTCTGCAAATTCTTACTTCTGGGGCAGTTCTTACAATTCCTGTTTTGTCAGTTCAAGCTGCCATTGACTTGGATGGAGCTACGCAGAGTTCATAAATAAAGCACACCTGTAAGTCTTTGCAAGACTGGGTCCTACATGAATAAATCTGTTTTAAATCACAGAGAAACATCTCCCATAAACATGACTTTGAAGGCTGAGCCATACATATTTGCATCTGAAATAAAAAAATAACCAGAGGTATTTGGAATACCATTTGGCAAACTTTCCATTAGGAGATGAAAATCTTGTTCTTACTGTGAAAGTCAATTTTTAATATTGTCTAACAATTCTGCTGAGCTGTTGGCAAAGCTTTTTAAGCTCTGTAAGATTCTCTCACCTCACCAGCTTAATGCAATGTTTAAAGAGACCTTGACAAATTCAGACCCTTTAAAATATTTAAGCTAATGTTGGCTCCAGGCAAGACTTGTTACATTACCACAAAAATGCTTAATGAGAAATTAAGTCCATTTGGGTTACAAAGCATTAATAAGAATATTCATATGCAAGAACACTCGGTTTTACACATATGACCTGAGTTTTTTCTCACTATCCAGTTGTTAGCATGTTTCCCAGCAAAGACTGAGCGTGAAGTTTCCTATTAAAAAACCAAGAAGTGTTTAAAGTACTTTTCTTCCCTCACGTTCAACACAAAAAATGGCAAAGGGCAGATAACTGGGGAATATCAAAGAAATCATTTTTAATTCACCCTTCCAAGGAAGCTAATGTTTTCAAAGAGATTCATTTATTTCAAATGAAATTTTAATCTAAATCATAATGCTTCCTTTTAACAGAAAAAGTTTCATTACTGATGGACTGCTGTATTTAGTTTTCTCCCAGCTGCGTTTAGGAAAGAAAGAAATCCTGCCTACCACCACCTGTTTGCAGGCAAACGCAAAACCACAGTCAGCTACCTTTGATCGCAGTGGAAATGGGAGAGCTTCCAGATGGCCAAAGCGCCAAAACGCTGGTTAAATCATTTAGTTCAGAGCCCCAAACCTTTTGCTGACATTAGAAACCTAGATGTTATTGCCATAACAGCCCAGAGTTAAGTGCCTACAGCTCAGCTACTGGGTGGGAAAGGGCTGTGTCCCCAGCTGGCAGATGGAGCTGGGAAGCAGGCACTCCTGCCTCCTCCGTGTAGACTCAGCAGAGCTTCCTGAAGCTGTTCTGAACTTAACTCCCCTCAGGGGCCCAATTCATTCCTGATACAATACACCTCCCATGCGCTGCTGACATCTAGGCTCAGCAGCACAACAATCAGGCTATATACTCCTTTGAAAACACAGCTAGAGGAGGGATCTATTAACAGTACTGTCACTCTTTGCTTATAAAATGGTAGAGGTCAGGTTTTTTCCAGGGAGACCAACATATCTTGCCTCTCAGAGGAGTGCTCCAGCTGTCTGTTACCAGGCTGCCACCAGGCAGAAAAGAAAATGAGATTCAAAGACTGAATATGCAAGAAAAAACAAGTCTGTGGCTAGGGCATCACTCAGAGAGATGCAAAGATTGCAGTCCTACTTTCTGCACAGGACATTACTCACTGTGCCCTAAATAAATGATTAGACAAAATGCATAAGCAACACTATCAACAAAAGAATCCATTTTTTTCACTCATTTTCTTTACTTCTCCTGACTTACACTGGAGGGCCCAGCTCAAAATTCAAAGCTCTGAATTTGCCATCTCTCCTCATCACAAGTGTGCATTCACAACAGCACATTTTACAGTAGTTTTCAACTACAGCTAGGGCAACAGAGACCAATTCTTCCTCTGCGTGTGACGGCACATATTGAACTGTTTGCGGTTTAGTTAGTGAAAAACCGTTAAGTATGTGTCATTTGTTGCTTTGACCATTCCACAACCAAGAACGAAGTACTGTGCTCTCTCCCCCCTCTTAGAAAGCTGCTTTAAATTCCATAAGTGTAAGCACAAGTTATTTAGCCATTCTGCTAATCTTAGTATGCCAGGTACATGAGAAAAAATGCAGATTGATCTGAGTGTGTGAATTCAGATGTTTAAAATACATTCATCACCATGCACTTAACTACCTTGTCCAGCACACCTCTGACAAAGGAGTGCATGAAATGCAGTCACTACAACAGAACCTATTTATTTTCCTTATTAAACCATTTTTGCTTAGAGACAAGATGATAAAGTTAAACAGCCCTCTGCAATTTGCTAGGTAACAGAAAGACTGTTTAATCTTTGCAGATTCCTTTATGGAGAGCTGGGTGATTCTTTTGCATTTTTATATCCCTTTGTACACATGCATGTCGAAGGGCACTGTTAGTATCCACAGACCACACAGCAAGTTCACCAAACCATGCAATACCTTTGCCTCACTGGGCTGTATAGTTCTATAGACAAGCAGAAACCAAGATGTCAGAAGATTTTCACCTGGGTATATCAGAAATACAAATTTTTGTGAGACCAGAATAACGTTCAAGATCTGAAATTCCCAAAGTCACTGAAGACTCAGTAAGCATTACAACCTTCAGATTATAAAGCAACACCAATAAAATGTACTTCAAATGCATGTCTGAAATAAAGTTAAGGCATGTAATTAATGAAAAGCAGAAATATAGAACAGACATTGCTTCAATACAGCAGGAGACTTGATTAATATCAGTGTATCTGCTTAAGGAATGCATATTCATCCAAATTGCATGTGCACAAAGTTTGGAGAGTTAGACTTTTGACGTTATTCCAAGCTGAATAATTCAGTCACTTCTCCTGAGCTCACATTTCTTAGAAAATACTGTTTGCAGTTCTGGGAAAAGACTATTTATAAAGTACAGCCAAGGCATTGAGATGTCTAGGCAAAGATGGGATGACTAAAGATTATACAGTACCTTCCACCATAAAGAACTTCTATACACTCTCCTGTGTCAAAAACCCTTCAAACACTGGCAGAATTAAATCTCCTCTTATGTAGAGTGCAATCCACTTTTCTCAGCTCAAATCAACATTGCCTAATTGTTATAAAAGTGAGAATGGATATAAATTTAATTAAGCAGAGTAAAGGAAAACATTTACTTCTCTTGAAGCGGCATCCTTAAATAACGATGATCTTCTTTTTTCTCATTTATAAAGAAAGAATACTCTCCTAACACCAGTTGGGAACACAGTACAATATAGATAAAAACTTAAGTCAAAAATGTCAATTCCTGTGAAGCTGGCAGCAACAGGGGATCAGAACTAAACAAACCAATGAGTTTTAAACATACAGCAACAAAGTATTGCAATGCAAAGGTAAAACTTGGGAAAGAAATGCTGTAGCTACACCCAGAAATTTAAATATATATGTCGGGGGGGGGGGGGGAA
>VZRE01002976.1:316752-436908 GCA_013396775.1 Cephalopterus ornatus
GGGGGGGGGGAAAGGTGCATGCTCAAGTTAAAAGGAACAGTATATGTCTACCAGGGAAAAATCATCTGTTAGGGTATCATGGAAGGTTAAGTAGAAAGTGTACCATAAATTTTCTTATCCTGCTACAACACTGAGCTGTATATCTATCCAGTTGTCTAAAGGTAATCTTTTTGTTAGAAAGAGAAAACAAATAATGATTGATAAAATAATGACTTTGCAGTGATCTTCATGAAAAGTCCCAAGAGGATGAATCAACAAAACTAGTTTTAACTAGTAAGTACAAATAGAGGCCAGAAAAGACAGAAAACTGGTTAAAGACCATTAAGGCTGTCACCAGCATTCTAGTCAGTGTGCCTTCATGAAATTCTCTGAAAGGTATTCAAGGAAGCATCTGGTTTACACATTGGGTCACCAGTGATTGTTTTTCCTGTTTTCTGCCTCTTGAGATTTCAACAGACTGTAAAAAACAAACAAATTCCTTTTCTTTCTTCAGAAGTGGGGGTAACCAAGCAGAAATAAAAAAACTTCATCCAGCTTGGGAACTGTCTAACAAATTCCTGGTGGTACTTGGGAACACACTAGGAAATAGCAGCTTGCTCTCACAATATCCTTAGGACTCAGGGCTAACCAACTTAGAAATATCAGGTAGCTTCAAACAGTTAAATAGAAACAGCAACATCAAACTGGCATGTTTTCCTGAAAAACCTCAAGAAGAAATGAATCTGTCAGTTAGGCAGCAATCTAAAGAACATCGTGGTAAGATAGCTGTGGTTTAGTTTTAAAACTGCTTGAATTATTCACCAAGTATTGAACAAAGCATTTAAACTGTTTCAATATTCAATAAGTCATACCCCTCAGCAACAGGGTGCAAGTACCTTGGGAGAGTATCAGACAGTACAAAATCCATCTATCCTACTGCAGTTTTGCCATGATGGCAGTGAAGATGTCAAAAATGAAAGATCACGCACAAACAGACAACGTTCCACCACAGTAAATGCAACCACGAAGCTCTGCACCCACAAACCATGGGTGACACTGGATGGTGATGGAACACTTGTCCTTGACTCCAGCCTCAACTGGGAGGCAGCAGGCAACTGCTGCTCTCAGCTGTTCATTTTCCACCGTCTTGCAGAGACCAGCCCTTCACTGGAAAACAGCTTTTCCCTGTCACAAGTCACCACTTGCACAGGTATCACTCAATTTGGAGAGCTGCAAACAGAGTACCACTATCCAATGCTCTTTGCCTCCATGCTGAGGCCAACTCTGCCTCCAAGAGCATCTTTCCTTTCCACAGACAGGGAAACTACTTCAGAAGGAAGGATGCAGGGGTAGAGCATCCATCAGCTCCTGGCTGAGACAACAAGCTAAGAGGTAACGAAAAGGTACATGAATTAGATGCAACCTCACCAGTGATTTGACTCTTGGCCCTGAAGTAGACTAGAAATACTCAGCCAGGTTAAGGAGTATTCTCCCATTCTCCCCCACCATTTACCTAAACCTCATGGTTCTCAGTTATGAACTCATACAGTGGCAGAGCCATATGCACGGAATTCACACATACCAAAAAGTCAAATACAATAGTCTGGGGTCAAGTGCATTCACAATGTCATGGAGCTTCTTCTGTTTACATTGCAAATGTTTTGTTGAACACTGCAGAGATTGATAACCATGATCCATCTCTACAGTACTGTTTATTCATGTTCAGTGAGAATTAATGTGAAGTTGAGTGGCCATAAAATGATGCTTCCTCATTTTTACTTGCTTGCCCAATTGACTATTAGTGATGCTGGCCATCTTCATTTGCTTCTCACTTTTTTCTACCATCTAAATACCCACTTAGATTCTGTAATTGCCTCAGTCTCCATTCTATCCTGTACAGTGACAGCCAATATCCATTTATTTGCTCCTAAAAGAAAAGGCCAGACCTTATTTTATTTTATTGGCAGCAAGATTTTTTTCATCAGTTTCAGATGGATAGGGATCTAGATTCTGTGCTTATTTTCACTTCTAAGTACCTTTTTACACCAAGCATCCTCTGCTCCACTCCTAAAATTAGCCAAACCAAATATTTTCAAATTTGAGGAATGAAGAATCAGAAAGATTTCTTGACCTTTATTAGTTACAGGGATGATGTTACAACTCACTGCTACTTCAAGAAAAAAAAGCATTTAGTAATTGTGTGTTTATATTTCTTTTTCTGTATGTATTCACACAAATGCTATGGCTGGACCTCTGCAAGTTTTGTGAGGTTTGTGGATGCAGAGGTGAGATTTGTTAAGCAGAGCACACATTTAGCAGAGCAGCAGGACAAAAATAAATCCTTTCACCACTAACTTAGTCTGGAGATTGGATCTAGCAGAGTGAACTTGACGGCTATATTTTCTATTTGAATGTTATTTCACTTTGTTCCATTTCCAGAGCACTAAAGGACGCATTAAAGGATTTCCATTTTATTGTTAGAAACAAAGTTTCCTACATTAAAAATTCTTTACTATAAAAACCTGATACAACATGAAAGATACAACGCTTTTCTCATCTCATACTCTGTGCAGAGTAACTGTACATAATTATGACCTGGCTGTCCAGTTTTCATCTTCTAAACATTCCTGCATGAGAACTCTTACTATGCTTCCACAATCTATTGGTATTTTTACTTGCATTTTGACTGAGAAGCAATTATCTCCATAGGGTGGAGAAACCATTAAGAAAATACAGTGCAAACTAAACTACAGTCCTTAACAGTAAGCCTGCCAGTTAAATCCTTCTGAGCACATGCACAGTGCTAACATTGCAGCTAAGCTGTGAGGTATCAGTGTTAAGCTCCAATTTATTTAAAGAACAAACACACAAACACTATCCTCTGTATTTCAGACTCTCTTCTGTTCCTTTATGGGACAAGCTGAGCATATGACACAACCTCCTGAGGTAATCCCTCTTGGACAGCCGTTGTTCCCTCGCTCCCTTATCACCTCTCCTCTGAGCTGGAAAACACAAGCTGCTGCGGCTACTCCTGCGATCCCAATAGGTAATGGCTTTTCTGCCATGAGAAAGGTTGGAAATCAAAGGATCCTATCACAGACTCATTTAAGCAAGCTCCAATATCCCTTTAAAGCTACAGGGGACAGCATAAAACCAACAATAACAGTCAGTGTTAAAACTTCTAAAGCACCCACTGCTGGCAGAAGCTTGAGGATTTCAGGCAGGGCTGCTGCCGTTCAGAACAGGAGGTGACTTTTAGCTCCCGGTGTAACAAGCACAAAGAATGAACAAAAGTGAATGCAAGCAAAATTTAAACTGTTACTTGAGTTTCAGACCTCATTCTAGTTGCGTAATACACATTTCTTCACAACAATAACCACTGTGATCAACAGGACCTTTGCACAGAACAGATATTTTTCTTTGCTAGCTGTATCTGAGAAAGAAAATCTGCTCATAATTACCATAACAGCATTTTTAACCCTGTTAATAGAGTCCAATATTAAATCTGAGTACATCGTGTGAAGGAAGCCTAGCTGTCATTCTATGACTCTTGTTTTGCTGAGTAGGTGGAGTTTAAATCAATAGCAAGGGCATTCTTCTCCATCTTCTACCTTCAGCTACCTTTGCCATGCTTTTCCACTTTCTAAAGTAAAATAGCAATAAGAAAAAACACCATGCTGTTCCATTTTAACTTAGAATTTTTGAAAGGTAAGATGATCGAGGAAATGTGTTTATTATCAATCTTTGGTTTTGTGAACAAAATATGTAGCAAATATTTCTTGTGTGTTGCAAAGTCAAAGTACAGGCTATTCAAGAAAGAGAGACAGAAGGAAAACAAAAGTATCAACCACTGGTGCTTGAAGAACTCTAATACCATTCAGGCCATTGCAGGAAAGAGTCTGTTTGACAGTATGACACAAATACATTGCTTATTTTATGTTAGTCTGCTGGAAAAAGAGGCAGAGAAGTCTTACATCATGCAGGCTTGACTCCTGCCTCCTGAGGTCTTTTGCACTGAGTGAAAACAAGATGAAGAAATGAACTGCATCACCTGTTTACTGTGTAATCTATTAACAGCCACTGATTCACTTCAGTCCTGTTTCAGCTAAAATTGAAGTGTAATACTAAAAATCAACATTTCAGCATTATTTCAGTATCACTTCTAGACTAGTCATTGAGATCCAGTAATTAAAAAAGCATTCTCTTTCCACACTCCTTATAGCAAGAAATAATGCAGCAAAGAACCTTTTGCTGAATCCATGCATTTTATCTTCTCCATATATAATCCCGCAAGGGTCAACAATACCACACAGCCATGTCAGACTGCAGATGACTGGCTTCAGATATCATCCAAAATCAGACAGCAGCCTGTACTGAGTGCTTGACATGTGAGACAAGCCTGTTCTGTCCATGTTTCAAAATTTTCTAGTTGATAACACTCCTTAGATTTAACATTCTGCCAGTTCAGACAAAATCATTATAGTATAAATACTGTTCTGCTGTTACTGGCACTGAAAGCCATTATGTGAATGAGCAAGACAAGTGATGTGATTACGTACCAATGGTGTATCTAAGCTCTACTGATCCCACATTAGGCACAAACCTGTCTTGCTTAACTGGACAGCATGTACATGCTGTACTTACATAATATGTAGAACCCAAGCCTTTTAAAGTGACCCAAGGAGCTTTCCATTTATGTATTCACCCTCTTTTCAAACAAGTAGTAATTGACACCACTTTTTTCTGCTTCTCACAAGGTCCTGGACTGCACAGACAGAGTATTTTTTTCCGACATATTCCCTGCTGCACTGCTGCAAATTTGTCACTTATTTACCATGACTGGAGGACTCTCTCAAAAACCAAACCCCCTTAGGACTACCAGTCACCAAATCTAATGCACAGAAACTGAGCTAGCACTTGGTGCAAAGTATTCAACCATCCACCCCTGCATCTGGAAAAGGACAAACTTGGACAGCATCATGACTTGCACAGTGTAGTTCTACCATCCTCAAGACAATACCCAGTGTCCCTGACTCAGTATTCACCATGTCTCATGCTTTGGCAGGAAACCAGTAAGCCCTGGGCAGATTTTACAATGCTGCCTTGGTTTCATTTCTGAGAAGGACTTAATAGCTTGCCACCAGGTAATGCTGTACTGGGCTTATTAGAGCTCTAAGGAGCACAGCAAGGCCTGCACTCCCCCACCGATCATTCCGCTAATTCCATGGGAATTTTTGCATGTACATGTGAAAGAGAAAGGGAAAGAAGAGAATGTTATACTGACAGCACTTGACTAGTTCAGAGGTAAGCATGAAGCAGTATCTCTCATTTGTGTTTGCTGCTGGCAAGGGATGATCAAATATGCAAAACATTCAAGTTGTCAAACATGACCAAGATGTTGGTCATGACCATTTTCTTACTGTAATAAGAAAATAATTGCCTGACATGTTCATCTTCAAATTCTAGGCTTTCTTAAGTTATCGTGATTCGGACATTAACAACAGATATAACACGACTAAACAAAGTCCCCAGACTGTTTTATATAGACCCACAGTCTTAATTCCTACTACACTGCATCAGCTTCATCTAAGTGATTGAAGTCATAGGCTTTAAAGCAAGCACAGATAAGGATCTATCTAACTGTGTTGGCATCATTTGCAAGCACTCCACTTCTAATTCTCACCAGCAGGTTTGCAGAAATGGAGAAAGGATCATGAAAAGAATTCAATGCAGAAATGAAATGCAGAAGGAAATAACCCACCATGCTTTTTTTTTCCTTTTCAGCATCATTTTCTTCTTCCTATGCAACTAAAATACAAGACTCAATTTATGAAAATTAAAGCAGAGTGAAGAAGGAAAGAGAGATAGAAATTAAGTGTATCTTAGAAATTTGCCATTTGACCGATAATGATGGAAATGGTTTTACTGCCCAGATGGTAATTATGTTTTCAAATTATATCATAATTATTCAAATGCAGCTGACCTTGCCATGTATAGCTAAGAACTGCTTGTACAGTAGAAAAAACAGCTTTTAGACTGTTTGCAAGCTGAAAGTTGATTATGCTGAAACATCGCATATCGAAGAACAATGTGTTCTGACTCAGTGGGAATGAGCTGACTGGAAGCAAGGTGAGACACTAATTAAAATCTGTGCAGCAGCTGGAAATTAGAAAGTGATTTAAGTCTAAAGTGTCATTATTATCAATGTATGAATATGTATCTCTCCATGGATGAAAGAACATATAGGAAGAACACAGCTAGTAGTTCTTTATTCTCTAGACCCTTCAGCTTGTGTATGAATTCTGCACTGATATGTCTGATGCTAAAGATTATTTTTAACATGTTTCTCAACTTTTCTAAAGAGATATTATTTTCTTCTGTGTACTTGGGAAGGGAAAGTTAAACTCTCGAAGCAGATAAATTACATGCTTCAATCAGACTTAAAATGCATAGAAAAATACCCTTAAAACATGCAATCTGATCTAATAGGGTTCAGCTGGCCCACATTCTCTCAGTAGGGTTCAGTAATGCTTCCCATACAGTGGTGCAAGAAACAGATACATGGAAAGCCATATTAAGTCAGATACCAAGCTAAACAAGATTTGTCGTAACTGTCATGGTTAAAATACAGATTCTGTTCTGTCAGACAAGAAAGTTACACTGAACGTCATCTTAACATAGTTTATTCTCTGCATGTCATGTGTGATCCAGGATACCATTCAAAACAACACTCCAAAGATTTCTGTTTGTTTCAAAGTAAGTTTCAGGCATTGGTAAGTGTTGCGTATTTTATTTAAAACAGTCTGCGCTTGTCAAACATTCTTGCTTGTTCTACAAAAATGCTTCTCCTAGCCCCATCACTACAGTATCTGAATGCCTTCTGGTACTGTGTTTGTGTTTGTGTGTGTGCATATATATATATATACACACATGTACACATATATGTATGTGTGTGTGTGTACAAACAAGCACCACAAAAAATAAACCCAACACCAAAGCCACCATACTCTCTGGTTTATTCATTTACCAGAGAGGGAAAATTGTATGTGCAATATACCATAGCAGTACAGCACGGAGGGAGACCATGCATACATTTTTCAAAGTACATTTGGAAATGAACTAAAAAAGTTTAGAACACTGCTCTGCCTATGGACTAAAAGATGATACCTTGGCCTTTAGCTTGGATAGGTGCTCACTACAAAACCATGGGCTATATCATCAGATGAAATAAACTCCTGAAAAGATCATCTTCAACCTGCAGGTAGAAAAATTCATTACCTTTGAGAATTAGGATTACTGACCCTGGTTGGCCTTCTACATCTTCACAATGAAATTTTTTGTGTCTCTGAGCCCCACAGGGCCCAAAATTTGAACTTGATTAGTACTTAGTAGGGCAGGAGTATACAGACTGCTAGTAGCCCACAGCAGTGAAAAGAATTCAGTATTCAGTGCCAACTGGACCATTCCATGTACATCATCACACTGTGGCACTCTATCTAGGAACAAAAGATTTTCAGCCACAAAAGTTATAAAAGACAGAGGACTCTCTGAATGTAACAAGAGGTTTCAAGGACACACTACATTGTGCTGCTGAAGATAGCTAAGCTAGAGACTTTAGAGACTATCTGCGACGCATAAAAAGTCATCAGTGACAAAATACAAACCACTATACAAAATCAAGCAGTGTTGCCCTAGAATCTAGTTCCAAATCCTGTCCTGTCCTCCCCTGACACTTGAGTTGTATGAGCTAGTACTTGATGGCACCAAAGGAGGAAATTGCTTATTATATTTCCCATTATACTTCTGTAACTATGTATGAAAATAGGGATGCCATCTATAGATATGAAACATTGCATAATGACAGCCTACAAACATAATATGTCACCAGAGAAAAAAACCAAAGATGACAAGGAGGTTGTAAACAACCTAAATCAATCCATTGCAGCGATAATAAGAACCATCCTCAAAGTCACCCTTCCAGGGGTAAAGCCAATTGTTTATAACATCTAAAACGCTTACCCTGGAGGCAAGGAAATGTGCATCACCTTCTGTTGCTAAAATGAGCAGAGCTTGCCCCCATTATCCACTCCTCCAACAAGCCACTGCACTAAGTAACAGTGAACAACCTGCATGAACATACAAGTTTACATTTTCAGTGTTTCTGTACGCATTGGATGTGTATACATTGCTCAGCATAGGTATTTTTAGAGAAACCTCGAACAGATCATCAGGATACAGGAACCCTTCCCACAGGGTGCCACGGAAACACAGGGATATAAGAAATGCTTTCAGGTCAGCCACAATGCCATGTACGTGTCCATTAGCGCTGTGCCTATCCCACCTACCTACACAGGAGTTAACAAGACAGACTTTTGGAAAGTAAGATAGCAGACAGGGGAAAATGCCAGGTAGGGCTGATTGACATGGAGTAGATACTGTAATTAGCTGGAATTAATGGTCATCTTTGCTACTGTTGATTTTTTATCACATTATCATCAAGAACTAGCCTGAGACAGTGCCTAGATAAGGTCACTGCAGCACTAAGGAGGCAAGCTGAATGGAAAAACCTAAAAGTTAAGAGTGGTAGAAACTGTGAAGGTTATAAAAAACCCCATCTGACTGAGAATGACAAAAAGAGAAAGGCAGAGATAACATGAATAGATGCTTTTTAAAATAGACAAAATAAATTTCCCATTATCCCCAAAATTTCAAACCATTAAGGGCATTGAACAGGAAAGGTTACACTGAAGAATTTAAAATGCACAGAGAGGGCAATGACCAGTAGAACACAAGCCGCAGAAACAACTTAAAGAGAGATCACACTGCAAGAGGAAAGTCAATTCAGGTGCAATAACACAAAAATGTAATTTTCAGCAATTTTCAGTAATTTTCCTAGGTAGTTTTCATATTTTAAGCAAAGAGCCTCAAAATCTGTGAAAAATCTCAGGCAAAATTTGAGATTGACAGCAAGGAGGCCTAAGATGGCAATATCTGGCTGTCCAAAATTCTCTATTAGGTAAACATAGTGCAATGTTTGGGGTTTTCTCCACAATCCAAAATTACTAAATTTAATTTCTTCAATTCTATTCATTAGATGTACACACTGCAAAAAATATGTTAGAAAATTTTGATATTGTACGGGAAAAATATGACGGGGGCAAAATCTTATGTAACTGTAACTTTATGTAAGTGTCCAAGTGAAAATGGCCTACCTATTCCAACATTAAGAATTTCAGATATTTGTTTTATGTAAACACATCAAAAAGTAGGATACTGAACCTACAGTACCTAAACGCAGAGCAAGGCACTGAATAGGAATCTCCATTTATAGTATACATTGGCAGTTTTTCGGAAAACTCTAAGATGTATACCATGAAAAGGGTCAAGGGCCAAGCCTGAGCAATCTGAGTTTGAATTCCGTGTAATCAGTGTAATGATCTAGGAAGCAGGCAAAGATCATGTTAGCAGTTTCTTCACCTTTTCTCACAGTGGTTGTTGCATTATAGTGATTGAATTTCCCTTTTTGTGCAAGTTGCTGGGCAAACAAGGAGAGGGTGCACAGATGCCCAAAGGAGAATTGGTCATTGGAGGACTTCCCAGACAGTTTAATAGAAACAGCTGTAAAGGAACTGAAAGACTATGCAAATTTCAACTTCATTTATGTATAGAGTTAATAGCAGAAGTGATTGGTCTGAACACTGAGTTAAACTAACGTGGGCTAATGCAGTAATTGCTTGGAAGCTACCTTCTTTAGAACACATTGAGAGGTTTTAGAGGAGAAATGTTACAAGTAACTCACAGATTGAGATCCTTACACTAAAATGAATCAAGTCATACAAGACCTGTCTGCAGAAAAATTCCTAAACCACTTATGAATCCTGTGAAATTCTTCTGGAGCATCCACAGTATCTGGGAATACAGGGACAGGGAGACCCCAATGGCTTTTCCTGTTTCTTTGTCCAGAAGATAGTTACACAGGCCAGAGCACTGGCCTCACTATACAGGATTTCTGTCTCAAAACAAGGGCTTAGGGAGCAGACACACAAGATGGCCTAAAGAGCCATCCTAATACATAGGATGAATTAAGCACCAGCAGTTTAGATGAACACTTTTTAACAGCCAGACTACTGAAAAATGGACACAAAAGACAAGTGTTCTGGACACAAAACTATCCCATTGCACCTATCTGAGATGAGAACTCACAGCCAAAAACCTGGTTTTAGATTCAGATGCGAAGTCATGGCCTTCAGTGTAGTGTGTTAGAAAAGAGAACATCCATAAGCAACTAAGTAAAGCAGATACTGCATCTATAGGCAACATAAAACAGAGTACTTTTTACCTTCACACACAGACACCCATTACTGCAATATTCAGTACGGCCATTAGTTTTGGTAATATGTAAATAATTCATCCAGAAAAACAAACAGCTAAGACTCAGCACACAGTACTTATTCACTGCTTTTCATTTACCAGGATTGCAGAATACAGATGTTAGCAAAATACCAGCAGCAAAGTACACAAACAGGAAGTGTTTGGGTTTTTTTCTTTAAGGACAGGAAAATAGATGTTTGTGCTATAACAAATGGTGCAAAGATGCCAGACATCAGCTGAGGAAGAATACTCTTACCTAAATCAATCAACAGGCAACCATTTCAGAGCAGCTCTTAAGTAATAAAAGAGACTTTCTGGATACCTTTTCCTAAGCAAAGGTTTTCCTTTCCAGATCATAAAGGCAGTATTGGAAAATTCATTCACTCATTTCTACCTTTATTTAAATAATTGAGAGTCTGTTAACTAAAGTGGTTTGTGGCAGTCTCCTGCCAGGGCTAAAAGACAGGGTGATAAGCCTTACATAGCTAATTACAGCAGCAACCATCCCAAATCCTCTCAGAATCTGTTTCACAGAAATATGACATTTCTGTGAAATAATTGCCTCTTAACATGCCCAATCCTATTCCTGACATGCATATTTTAATGTTCTGACATTTTAATGCCATCTGCCTCCAAGAAGCCCAGCCTGATACACTGTCAGAACTCAATCCTCACACTGTCTTCCTACTCCCAATCATTTCACTCTTCCGCTGAATACAGAGCAATTGCTTCTCCAATGCCCAACGTTATGATTTGCCATTTGGCAGCATGGCTTAGCCACCAAAAGCAAATGATAGCAATTTTCAGCCTATTAGTATTTGTTATGGATATGGTTTCTGTAAAGTGAAGAGGAATCAGAGCCCACTGGCTTTTGGAAGCACCAAATCCCTTTAGATCATGTCTCCTGAGTCATTTGTGCATGTAGTGGAAATAATGCACAGTCCTGTTTTCTCCTCCTACTAACCCCATGGTAATGGAGGAAAAATCTCCTCTAGTGTCATTTACCTCAAATCAGAAAAGGGGCAGGTATAATGAAATTATGAAGTGCCTTCAGTCAGACAGGATTAGTTGAGGCTCTTATCTTCCCTTTCCCATACTTTGCCTAGAGAAACAGCAAAAGAGAAAGAAGCACATACACCACAGAGAGACAAAGAATTGTCTTGGGCAGCTGATGTGAGAAGCTGAAACAGTGTGGCTTTACATTTCAGATAAAATCAACTAGAAACTAATAGTATTTAAGAAAGAATTAAAGTCACTAAACAGTATTTTCCCTTTTGAGCACTTCAGCAGAGCTGGAACTGAGCTGTACAAATCATCTACAGGTAAACGTGCAGAAATAAGGAGAAACAATACTTATGTCCCTACATTTGGTAAACAGTGATTTTCAAAATAATAGACTCAATCCTACTCCAGTTACGTCAGCTGTGAGATAAGAGTGCTTCTACAAAGGTGAAAAGGCTACAGATAATGATTAATCATCAGATTACTGAAAATACAGAAGCATTTTCCAACAGAACTATCTGCCACTACTAATGTAAGACAAGAGTGAAACTGTGTTACTGCCCTCTGTTCCTTCTCCCTTACTGTTCCCCCATTTTGCATTCCCTGCTTTCTCTTCTAGGTCTAGTGATTGACAGTGTGTACTGTCCATTTCCATCAGGACTGGAAGATCTCTGGCACTGCTGTGTCAATGCTCCCCTCCTTGCAGGCTGTCTCTAACAACTTTGACCTGAGATTTCTCACAAGGTAGGCAGAACTGTGCACTGCACAACTGGTCGCCAGGTGCTCATTTATAAATATTTAATTGATACCTTTTTGTTTAGTAGCAACAACTCGAAAAAGCACAGATGGAATGATATTAAACTCAGGATAAATTAGTAAGATCACAAACTGGTTTATTACATATAAAAGAATGCAAATAAATAATCTCTCTTTAAAACTGCCTTTCATTTCTTTGTATTAAGAATAATGTTGATCAGACATTTTCCCACAAAAATCACACTGCTCTCTGAAATTTACAACCAAGCTAAACCAACAAGGAAGAGAAAGCCATGTTCAGCATCCAATGCACAACTAAACAGAGTTATTTGGGAGCTGTCTTTATTAACATAATTTTGTAAGGGCTAGTACTAAATTGATTGCACAGAAAAAGAACTGCATGCCCCCTTAATGATCATAAATAAAATGTTGGAAAAATAATAGACATGTGCAACAAAGAATTTTGACTTAGAAGAGTAATTTGTTTCAGGACCACTACAATACATTTCTGCATAATTTACAGGACATTTTGTTCAAAAGACAGCAATAAATGTCAAATGATCTTATGGGCAAAGCTCTCTAGCCTGCTCTGGGGATTTCAGCATGCTTGGGTGGCCCTCTGAAACACCTCTGCTCTAATGCAGGCAGTCTGGAGAACAAACAGGAGGAGCCAAAAGTCTCTGTGCAGTTACATGACTCTCCAGTGACGGACAGATACAAGCTCTTCAGGAAGGACAGGATAGGAAGGCCAAGACAGGGACTTGCTCAATACTTGAGAGAGCTGCTGGAGCACATGGAGCTCTGCCTGGGCATGGGTGTCACTGCACCAGGTATCTCTTACAGACCACGCAGTCATGAAGAAGAAGATAAGGCCTTCTTTAAACACCCAGAACGAGCTTTATCTTCACAGACCCTGTTCCTCATAGAGGACTTCACCCCAAGATCTGCTAGAAGGACAACACAGAAGCCCTCAGGTAATTTAGCAGACTTCTGGAGTGCATTAGTGACAACTTCCCAACACAGATGATTAAGAAAAGGTGTTCTGCTGGACCTTGTACTTACAAACAACAAAGAACTGATCAGGGCCAGGAAAGCCAAGGCAGCCTTGGCTGTGGTAACCATGAGATGCTGGGCTTCAGGATCCTGAGGAGGGTAAACAGGACAGTAAGCAGAACCACAGCCTTGCATTTCAGGAGAGCAGACACCATCCTTACCAGAGATCTGTTTATAAGAACCCCATGGGATATCGAGAGACGAGGGGTACAGGAAAGCTTGTTGATCATCTCCTCCATGTTCAAGAAAGGTTCATCCTGACAGATAAGAATTTAAGAAAAGGCAGCAAGAGGCCTACATATGCAACCAAGGAGCTCCCTACTGAACCCAAGCATCAAAAGGAAGCTTAAAAGAGGTAGAAGCACTAATTTCATTGCTAGTCTTCGGAGGATTTAGGAGTCTGAACTATGGGGCATTTTGCTTGCTGATTTATTTCTAAACTATCCTTCTGACAAAACCAGGACCTACTGCATGAATCTCTGGGCAGACTTCTGCATCAGCAGTTCTTGGGGACAGGATCAGGACCTAAAATCACAATGGTTTTTCACAGAGAAACAAAATCTTTATTTCTATAAAACATGCAGAAACAGAACAAAGCCTGTTGATCTCAACAAAAAACAATGATCTTTTGGAAGAGAGTTATTGTCAAGGTCTGAAGGCGTAAGTTATGAGGACAAAACCAACGAAGCACAAAATGCTGACTCAACATCATGGCATTAATAACTTTGTTCTTTAATATCAAGAGGAAAAAAATCACTTTGCTCCAGAAAAGCAATTTCAGGAGAGGTTCAGGTTGGACATCAGGAAGAATTTCTTCACAGAAAGGGTTGTCAAGCATTGAAATGGGCTGCCCATGGAAGTGGTGGACTCACCATCCATGGAAGTGTTTATGAAAAAACTGGACATGGCACTGTCCAACCAACTGTCAACTGGTTGACAAGGAGGTGATTGGTCAAAGGTTAGACTTGGTCTTGGAGGTCTTTTCCAACTAAATGTTTGTGATTTAGTAGAAAGTGGGCTAAAATTTACTCACACATATGCACAATTATTCACATTTTACTACACCTTTTAAAAAGTTATTTTATTACTTTTAACTGGAATTAAAATGTCAAGTCATCAATTCTGTGAACTGATGATTAAATATTTAATATCTACAAAATAAGTCATATCAGTGTTTCCCACATACTGCCCTCAAGAGACTCCTTAGGACACATGAGAGGAGTTGGCACGCTATGACCACTGTGCACAGTTTCTGGAGAGTCCATGCTACATCAGTGAAATAATAATGACCCAGTCAAGATGTAGCTGCCTCAGGGACACTGATCTTAATCTGCACAAAGATTGCCAGCTTTCCTTGATTAAATAATTTGTCAGTTTGATCCCCAAAATGATCTGTGCATGCACAGCTCTAGCAAAAGCATGCAACTCCTACACATTTGCTTTCACAGCTGAAACACCTTAATGAAAGCAATCATTATTTTTGTAATTTACTTCTGAACTCTTCAGAGACACCATCAGCTGAAGCAAGACACTTCTGCCTGAATATTGCTTTCTGAGCCTTTTGTTAAGGTGGAATAAATTTGAGAAGAATAATTTCAGGCTTTCCCTGTTGATTTGTTCTGTGCACATGACAGCACTTCGTAAAACCTTGTGTCACTGCTCCTTGTTTGAGGTGGATCAAGATTTCATCTTTCCTCAGTTCAACATAAGAGGAGGAAAAAAAACAAAACACTGAAAACAGCAATGTTAGGCACAAAAAAATTTCGAGTGAAACTAAGAGCATGTATGGCATTAGGCTCTCATTTTTTTGAAACTCCCTTTTGAGCACTTTGCCTCTGATCTGCACACCCTTCTGTGAGAACTATGCAAAAAGCAACAAAGGTTAATGTTCCTTAATATAGATAACTTCTCTCCTAGCACTTTTTACTTGGTAACAGTAAGCAACTAAGACTATGTCTTCTTTGAGCAATCTATATATCACTGTCTCACATCAGCAGTTCTACTGGCATACTCCATAACTCTTAATCACAGAATGATCCCAGAATTTCACAGAATCATAGAACCATTAAGGTTTGAAAAGACCAGCAAGATCATCAAATCCAACCTTTGGCCAAAAACCACCATGTCCACTAAACCATACTGTGAAGTGCTGTGTCCACTTGTTTTCTGAACACTTCCAGGGATGCTGACTCAACCACTTCACTGGGGAGCCTGTTCCTATGCTTAAGCATGTTTTCAGTGGAGAAATTATTCCTAGGATCCAACCTGAACCTTCCCTGATGCAACTTGAGGCCATTTCCCCTTGTCCTATCACTAGTTACCTGTAAGAAGAGACAAACTTCCACCTCACCACAGCTTCTTTTCAGATAGTTGTATAGGGCAATAAGGTCTCTCCTGAGCCTTCTTTTCTCCAGACTGAACAACCCTTGTGCCCTAAGCCACTCCTTAGGATTTATGTTTCAGACCATAGGTAATTCAAACACAACTTTTGACTTAGTTATAGCTATGCCAACTTGGCACTATTAATTTTTAAGGCTTTAAAACCAAAAGAAGGAGCTTGATCATTTACAGGAAGAGTACAAATAACACAAGATTGGTCTGCTGGAGCAATTTCTGCCTGCTGTATAAAACATTTTGTCCCTATTAAGGCTGATTTTTTAATTCAGAAATGAAATACTGACGGGTTCTATACAATTTCTTTACTTGAAGTCAGGCCTTAATTGCTACCTGTTACAACAATTCCTGTAGGCAGCTACAGAGGACAATGCCCTGTAGGACCACAAAACAAAAAACAAGGCAAAAACATTAATAAGAAACTGCAAAATTATTCATTGTAACTTCTGTTCCATAACCACTGCTCTTGAGTCAAGCAAAGCTCTGATCAGACAGTTCAAAACATTAACAAACCTTCAGTTCTGGAATTAGGAATCAGAGAAGACAGGGAAAATCTTCCACAGGTGAGTATCTCAATGAACTAGGATTGCTGCATATAAAAGCAGGGAAAAGAAGTCATGGAAAACCCAGCAACAGAAATTACTAAAACCAGACAGAATGCAGCACAGCCAGTACTGTAATAAACAAGAGAGTAATCCTCCAGAACATTGGAGGATATCTAGAAGTTATTCTCCAACTCCAAGTAAGTGGCAATAAAAGCATTCAGTTAATAGATGTCTCATTATATCTAATCACTGAAACGAAGTTAATCCAAGAAACAAAATTCAGTTTTATATTACTGAAAGTTTTTTCATTTGACAGAAACTGAAGACCCCTAACCCTTTCTGCTGAGTTGAAGCTTAATTACTGCTATGCCAACATACAGTCATCTTGAAATAATAGTCCAGAATTAAAATATGAACCTGAAGCATTATCATCAAATTTTAACATAATTACATGTTTCTAAAAATTGTCTCAGATTAGGCAAAACATGTATTTTGTATCTGGAATTGTTATTTTTATGAGGAATTAATTAGAAAGGTCTTCTTTTTATTGTGGCAATTCTAATGCTGAAGCCTAATAATTTCTAAATACAAAACACTTTCTTTCACATCCCATTTTGTCAGTTCTGTAGATTCAGAGATGATAGTTCTGCAAAACCAGCCTGTATTTTGACAATAGGCTGCATCATCCAAAAAGTATGCCACACACTCCCATTTAAGCACTACTAAGTGACTGCAAGTCAGAAGTTCCCATTCTTCAGAAATGTATTTTGTCCAGTCATGGCTTGCTAATAGCATTACAGTTATTTGGAGCCACGTACTTGATTCTTGCAGTGCTACCCCAAATAAAGGGTATGAATGCAAATTTTCTCTCTACAATGATCATACAAATATTGGCCTATTGGTTGTCACTAGATAACCAACAACTTAAAATACAATTTTTATGGGTTATTTTGTTTGTTCAGTTCAAGTCACAGTAAGGAGAAGAAATCACAACTATCTTCAAAATACATTTGCACAGAGAGAGGGAGAGAAAGAGGAGAAATCAGGTTTCCATGGTTACTTTGTTAACCATCTCCATTTTGATGTTTACATATTTTATAAAGTAGACACTATAAACAAGAAGAAATTAAATATTTATTAAGATCTACATTACAGAAAGCTCCCACCATATGTCATGTCTGTTTCAACAGCTGACTGTCTGGTGAAGCCCTAAAAGACACACTGACATCTACTAGTTTCTGGTGCTATCAGAGGTACATTAGACAGGACAAACTCTTACTGAACATGCACAGAAGAAGCCCTTGACCCAAGTTCGCTCACTAACATTTCATCAGTAATTTATTTGCAGCAGAAGAAACCAATGCTAAAATTGCAGGTTTCTTACCTGTAAGTAAAACCCTTTTTTTCTTGGCTATCAGCTAAAACTTAGTGATCACCAAAGACTGGTCTCCAGCCTTATCTATTTCAACAGCTGCAGTTTTAATCATTTACTTCTGATGCAAAAGAAGTTCCTCTTATTTTGAGTCATTGCCCTAAATGAAAGGTTAATTCTGCATAACAGCACTTTACAGCAAAAACGTCATCTAAATCAGGTCATTTTTATTTTGTTTTCCTATAAAGTTTTATTTTAACTAGACTTCCTATTACTTGAGGGAGAAATGACACGTAACTCTGCAATGCCACTAGTACTGGGAAGACTCCAGACCCACAATCAAAAGCTCAGAAGTTCTATATGGAGTACCCAGTGTGGAAAATTCTGGACATAGTTCTTGGTATTTGGATATCAACCTCATTCAGTTAAGAAGCACCACTTGGCCTTGGGTCCCTTATGCACATCCATCACACAGGAATGAGCTCATTCCAATACTGAAAGCAGTCCTACAGTCCTGATCTCAGCAAAAGATGATAAAGTAGAACCATAGAAATGTTGAGGTTGGAAAAGACTCTTAAGATCATTGAGTACAACCATTAACCTAACACTGCCAAATTCACCACTAAAGCATGTCCCTAAGTATCACATTATGTGTCTTTGCTAAACACTGTCAGGAAGGGTGACTCAAGCAGTACAGTACAGTCTATTTAAGTAGCATTCAGAGACAGATTTTTTTTTTTTATTTTTTTTATGAAGCAACATTTTTCCTGCTGTGTCCTAGCCAAAGAGTGTCCTGGAAACTGTTGTGTAGCTTAAACATTATCAGCCTGTCTACCATCCTACAGACAAACTTCTACATTTCACTGCTGCTGTGTGCTTGCAAAAATTTCTGTCAGTGAGCACATTTATTATTCTGTTAGACAATCTGTGAATTCTGCAGAGATCAGCTAATCTCTTTTCCATGACAGGATCGACTCTACTTAGGTTACTCTTGACCAAGATTTGCTCCTGAATTTACCTTATACTTTGAGGGCATCCAAATGAGAAAATTTACCTGCGCAAGTCATGGCCTCTTTTGCCTCCCCTTTTCCATCCATCCATCCAGAGAAGATATTTTACATCTATATGAGTATGACAAAACTCAAAGAAAAGTATATATATTGTAGATTACATTCTAATGTTAGCTCCCTATCACTAGTAAAAAAATTGAAGACAGTATTTAAACTATACTGCCTCACTGCCAAGTTGTAAATGTCCAATGCTTAATATTTTCAGAGCAATAGTCTAATCCAGATTTGAAAAGCAATTCATTGTACCAAAATGCTAGATACATTTTAAAATAATCTCTAAATCTACCATAACTGTCTCTGAAAGCACTAGCACATGGAATACTGTTATCCCTATAGCTACAGGAGATAATGTTTATTATGTAACACCAGTATTCACAAAAAATTGCAGAGTAATACTTATTACTTACACATCCTGATTATCTTTACTTCAGTCCAGGTGGAATTCTTTATTTAATGGGTTTTTTTAAGTTTGGGGTTACATCACGTAACTCAGGCACGCAAATGGCATTTTGCTATTCACATAGAACAGAACAGCAGAGGCTGGTTGGAAAGTGGAGTCAACTTTTCAAGTATCCAGCTATGTGACTTGCAAGAAAGTGCTATATCTCTTCTAGGAGAAAGGGAGCAAGAACCATATGACAGCTAACAGTAAGAATTATCCTTTCACTGCCATGACCTTAGCTCATTCTTCAGCACTGCAATTACAATTTTGGGATAGAGTAGGAAGCCTACAGCGTGTTATTTTACTCTCTTATTTCAGACAGTAAAATAAATAGAAGCCTGAAGATTTTGACCCCTTATTCCTTCAAAAACATATGAATTTTACCCACTTATTTACTTGTGACCTCTAAGACTGAAATCTGCCTAAGATTTTGATTTAAATGGCCTGATTTCTTTAGGAGGTAAGGAAGGAATGCTTCCCCTAAACTGCATACCATAAACAACATATATTTGCAAAGGTATTAACTGACATATTTTATACATGCTTTCTTGATTTTACCTTAACTGCTTAAAAGACCACTTTTTATTACAGTTCCCTATCAACATTTATAATCTGTCCAAGTAAGAGCACATACAGACTTGAAAAAGTCCCATTATTTCCTTTTCATCTTAAATTAATATCTGTGATAGAACAATTCCAAACCCAATAGTTACTTCCTGTCCTGTTTTATCATCTGTTCTTGGCGTTACATAAAGTGCTTATACTAAACATTGCTGAGCTCTTATATAGCATTCTTAATCCACAGATCTCAAAGCACTTTACAAAGGATGATCATTATCCTAGTTCATCTATGAAAAGAAAAAACATGGAGATCTTCAGGGTGAAATTCAGATCTCACTGAATTAATTCCCACAGTCCACAGAGAAACTGGAATTGCACCTCACATCATAGTACCATCGGGCAGCCAGAGCAGCATCCACACCTGCAGATGGATTTCGGAGCCTTCCCCAACACCACTGGCCTGTGATTTGCGCTCAGCAATTCCACACACCACTTAGGCATCAATCCAGAAAGAATATGGCTTTCAATACAGTATCTTATTCAGCTTGACATTCACCAAAATGCCTCCCATCCCACAGAGGTAGCACTTTTAAACAATGCACCCTATCCTTCTCCAAGTATCCTGCTTACAGCTCTAAACACACTAACATTGCCATCAGTGATGGAAATAACTGAGTCAAGCCCCCTATTTGGGCTTTACTACCAAAATCAATACTGCTGCAGACAGATACACTGGTAACAAGGTCTGATGCCGCCAACTCAGGTGTCTCAAAGTATTTTCACCTCCACACACAACCTCTGAAATCACTCGATCTATGGGTAACTAGATAGGAGTTATCAAGCCTCCTGTTTCATCCTTTCCTCCCCTCTTTTAGATTTGTTTTTCATGTTCATTCTTTGCACCTTGCTCTAAGTTACATGTTTAAACTCACAGATTTCCTTAACTCTATAAAGTCTCCTGGAACTACTCAGAAAACATAAAACCAAATACTGGAGCTTAGAGGGAAAAGAACTGAAAGCAGACTGCATACAAAGTTTACTAGGGTATATCAATCTGATCGAAACTGCTGGACAGCCATAAAAGAAGCAGTAATGCTATCTACTTCAGTAACACAACTGAGGATGTACTATTCAGACATCTGAGAAAACTTCAGAACTTAAAACTTTAATCTGAAGTTAAGCGGTTATTGTTTTGAAATACTGTATCACAACCACCTCAAAACCACTTATGGGCCCACGCAAGATAAGGCAATTTGGCCCTGAGCACAAAAATGAGCCGAAAAGCCATGATCCTCAGGAAAGGATTCAGAACACTGCAGTCTCCCTTAGCACTCCACTCAATGAACTAGCCAAGGAAGAGAAAGGCGTGCAAGCTTTCCTGCCCACAAGGATGAAGGGAATCATTCTGTACAGGTTATTCTGAGCAGCTATGATGGGAATCGTTCTGTATAGGTTATTCTGAGCCGCTGTTCCTAGAATCCCCCACGTTATATGAACTACCCGCTGTCTAAACTGGTGCTTTCAGGAAGACAAGGCACTAAAGCGGAGGAGGTTGTATCTTCCGGAAATGCGCATCTGCTAGGATGGGACCGTCCTCCACGGAGCAACAGAGGCAGCCCCCTGCCCTCCCGTGCCGTCCCCCGGATCACCCGCCGGGCTGCAGGAGCCGCCGGTGCCGGACCGGGCGGGGGGCGGAGCAAGGGCGCCCCCTGGCGGCAGCCGCGACGGGCGGTGCTGCTGCTGCTGCTCCTCCCCGGGACCGCGGCTGGCGGAACGCCCGGGGAGGGGGCTGCCCCCGCACCCCAGTCGGCCGCGGACAGAAACGTAAAAGCCGCCGGCACCGAAGGATCTGTTTTCTCCCGCTTCGCGGTCCTTTCTCCGCGGGAGGACGGACAGCAACCTCGGAGCAGCAGCGGGGCAGACTGCAGAGTTCAGCCCGAGCCGTGCCCTGCCTACGATCTCATTTACTGTGCTGCATACAACTAATTTACCAGAAGCTGGAGTAGAGGAGAATGTTTTTCTCATCCTACTTTTTTCCCCACGTTTTTTTTCTGGCTCTGATCTACATCTTAACAATTCTGATATAAGTAGCACGTGGCTTTCAAAAACACATCTAAAACATAAGACATGAAATAACTTTGAGACTTAAGTTTATACCAACCACATCCTCCTATCTGGATATGTAATCATGTCTCTTAGCATGCCAAAATACAAATATGGACCACAACACGTAGAAGAGAAAAAGACAACATTAAAAGTATTTTAATCAAAAAGAACACAAAATTAAGCAGGATTCTCTAAACTTATACTCCAGGTCATATGAAACTTTATACATGTTTAGTTTAACTAGAAGTGCTTGGTGGAACTGGAGGTAGTACATAAATAATATTTCTTATGTAACTAATATTTCTTACATACTGACTTTCGTGACTCTGAAATACAGGTTGCTTCAGCTATAAAAGATGCAGAGTCTCTGAAATCACATGTAAACTCCATCCAAATTCTGGCACTTACAGTCAGAGTCAGGCACAAAAAAATTCCTGTGACATAATTTCCTGGACTATACAAAGAATAAATCCAGAATCCTTACAATCTCAGGTCGTTCAAGACTGCTGGGCACACACTTTCTTCTATTACACTGAAATACAATCTTTGATGCAGCTCCATTAAAATACTCAGTAAAATTATTTAAAAGCAGCCCAAACTGAATCTCTAAATACTTCACATTTCACAAATGGTGTATTTCTTGCTCATAGATAGTAACTCAAACACCCTGCAACAAAAATAACAAACTGTTTTAATTCACAGTTGCAACACATAAACATGATGAGATCTGTACATTGTTAATCCCGACTTCCCCATTCCAACAGTTTAAGTTAAATGTCACATTTACATAACATTTACATAAAGATTCAGTTTTGTTTATACAAATCCCAGCCTTATTTTTGCAACATGCTCGATGCTAATTCATTATGTAACAACAGATTGCTTGCTCTTTTAAAAAAATAAAAGGTTTAATTTTGAGAAGGTGTTTGAGAGACCGCAGTTGCTCTGAAGCAATTTAGCACCTAGTCTTCATTACTGTTTCATCAAGTTTTGGGGGGTTTTTTGTTTTCAAACAAATAAGATGTTTTGTACACTGTTTCACTCTAAAACAGACACCCCAACTGCTGTTATACATCCTGGTCACTTGTACAGTTCATACTTATGCCCAGTACACATAGAACAGAAGAGTCACTGAGCCTTCCAACACAACTCACTAGAGTTTAGTTACGGACTTTCATCAATGGTAAGGTTTGATCTTGTAGTTAGGAAAATTTTAGAAGATTCCAAGCACTATCCAGCTTGTTGTTTGGGGGAGATTTTAATATAATTTCAGTGTTATCACTGCTTTCAATAGGAACACAATTAGACCAGAGCTGACTCCTTCAAAAATCACCAACACCAGCAAACATTGCAAAACTTCCAGCATGCCTGAAAGCAGAGCTCAGAAGAGTCTGCAGTGCGGCTGGACAGAGCCGCAGTATTTTATAAAAAGAGCTATATTTTTCAGCTCCTCCACACAATCCATTTCTATGGATGGATTGGCTGCTGTTCTCTTCTGTGTTTTAGAACCTTAAAATGATTTTTGCAGAAACTTAAACGAAGGTCCCATATTAAAAGTAAATTTAAAAGAAAAAAATTCCTAACTTATTACGGCTACCTCTTCACAGCAATGAAATAAACACTTTAATCTTAAAACAACTTATTAGCCACACAAATAACCACATCGACTGATTATTACGTCACACCTACATCACAACATTCACAAAAGATGGCAAACAACGCCTTTAGCTCCCAAGCAGAAAGGACCCAAAACAGAACGCAAGTATGGCAGTTGCACATATTCTACACACAGTGGTCCCACCTGCACACGACAAATTAAGTACCAGCCTCACTGGACCCTGCCCCAGGAAGCATACCAGTATGTCACTTGCATCTTTGGTAGTTTTTACTCTCTACGTTACTTTGATGTTTAAAGAGAGGTATTGTTTTTCTTCATCGAGATACACTTCTGCTTAATCAATACGGCACTTTTGTCCCAGCACTGAGCCAGGTGAGAAAAATGAGATAGAGACATAAAATTGTCACAGACATACCACAGGTTATACTACAGAAAAGAGTAGAGTTTACTCAGTGGGTCTCCCATAGACACACAGGCAACATATAAAAGTCAAATCTCTCTTCTCCAACCAGTCGGTCAGGACTCTCAGGTAAAGCAGTACAAAGCTTTGGCAATACTGCTTAGGATTAACCTCATTTGGAATAGACCAGCCAAATTCACACAATGCAGAAATTGCTCCTTAGGGCACCCATTTTGTCTCAAGGTGTCTGAAGGAAAGTGAGGGGCAGCACTGTGGCCATTTTAGTGTGGTCATAGTCAGCAAAACACTGAAGTTACATGCTGACTAAAAGCACAGCCTGAAAAGAAAAGTCTCAAAGCTACTAAAAAACTACTAGGTGACTGCATAGGGCACAGGAAGACAAAGTCAGTGTATTTGTATCCACACCACCTACTGGAAACAAGGAGCTTATCGCTGTGAATGACCCCCAGAACCACACTCAGATTTTTCTTCTTGAGGAAACATTTTGGTTAACTCCAGAGGATAGTTTAGGCACATGCTGTTGTGAGAGTTGGGACTGTTCAGTCTAGAGAAGAGAAGGCTTCAAGGGAGACCTTATTGTAACCTTTCAATACTTAAAGGGGGCTTACAAGAAAGATGGGGACAGACTGCTCAATAGGGCCTGCTGCAAGTGGACAAGGGGTAATAGTTTCAAGCTAAAGATTACATCTGTAGATTCAAACAGATATAAGGCTGATAAAACACAGGAACAAGTTGCCCAGAGAGGCAGCAGATGCCTCATTCCTGGAAACATTCAAGGTCAGGTTGGACATAGCCCTGAGCAACCCAACCTAGCTTAAGTCCCTGCTCATTCCAGGGCAGAGCAGAGCAGGTGATCTTTAATGGTCCCTTAGAACCAAAACTGTTTCATGATTGTATGATATTCATGCACTGTGGATGACAAAGGTGATCAAGCCACAGGGTGAACCAAAAAGCCAAACTTCTTGACAAAGCAGAGAAGAAAGAATGCATGCCTGCGAGACTTCACAGCTAGCACTTTCCAAGGCAGATGTGTCTATCCAAATACCTTTATCAATGCTGTTGCAAGAAAAGTGGAATCTCATTAATACTGTAGTGCCTAGCCCAGCTACAGTGTATTAGAACATCAGTAGTATTTTATGGGCAGCTACACTCAAAGCAGCAGCAGAGTCTGTATACCATTAGCACTGATATTTAGTTCCCAAGAGAGGGCCATGCATTACCCTGCACCTCATAAAGAATCTGTGTCTAGCTGTTGGAGCCCAAAATCACCACTGAGCTTCTCTAGCCATGGAGTCAGAGAACTGCTGCACCACATGGTGACTTTCCCAGACCTGTGTGCATTAAAGAGAAAGGGGGAGCTCGGAAGTGATGGCTTTTGTTATTGGGCTGGGTTTTTTTGTAGTATGGTTTTTATGGTGTTTTTTTTTTTCAACACAAACAGTGATAAAAAAGATTGAGGGCTTTTTTTAAGCAAGGGCATAGATCTCTTTGGCTTGGGATGACTTGAAGATGTGGGGTCCCAGGGGATTCCACAGAAAACTGAGACAGGAGTTGAGCCAGATGATGAACAGATTTTTCCATATCTTCTTTCATAATCATACCTCAGTTAGAACCATAATCCCTCCTTCACCGTGGGACCATTCTGCCCTTACACAGAGGTGCCTTTTTCCTAACTAAAAATCAGGAGATGTGACAACACATAGCACATTTTAATCCTAGAGGTAAACTATGCCATGCTTCACCTGAGAAAATTCGAAAAGCAAGTGATTTTCAAGTTTTGTATTCAGAAAACCTTTGCACCAGGCAATAAGCTAAATCTTAAATAAGCTAAAGCAATTGCAAACCACAGGGTGAGCTGAGAGCAATGCTAACAGATGGACACCTTTGGGAGACACTGGGGGTGCGTGGTCCTGCAGCTCTCTTCAAAGCCAGATCTGTACTGAAATGAGTATGATTCACACTTTTTCAAAGGCACAGCAGTGCTGAAAGTGTAGAGATTTTTCAAAAGAATCTTGCCTGCAGGAACTGTCATTCTCCCCCACTGCCCTCATCAGCGCTGCCCTAAAGGAAGCACTATTTGGCATTAGGACAGTAAATATTCTCACAAGTTCTCAGTTTTATTTCATCCCATGCCCTGTTCTCAGCACTGGATGAAGTGCTTGGATAAAATAGTTGCAGTGAGCAAAGAGCAACAGGCAGCCTCTCCCACTCTTTACCCTCTAAACTGCTAGCCCAAAGGCTATTTCTATGTATTTTAAACTCTGAAAATACACCCGTTACACCATTCTGAGAATGTTCAGATTAAGAAGAAAAAAGGTTGTTTTTCCTGGAGTCACATTGGAAAAATTCTTGTGTTTGTATAGCACTCATGTGATTTAAATACATGATTAATAATTTTGTTGATCATAGAAGTACTAACAAATAGTTTCTTTTATATAATTGTATGAACATAGTGGGTAAATGACCATGTACAGTAGTATATTTTTCATAAGTATTATCAAACCCCAGTTTTCATCACAGAAGTCCTAATCTTTCCCCTATGAATTCCCAGAATTCCTGCTTCAAACATGATGGTGTAGCTAACAAATTTTCAAAACCTAGACTCTCCACATACTAAGTTGCACTTTACTTTCACAAACAGTAGTCTCATGATGACACCTGATTTCAGCATGCAAGTACAGTGAGTAGAAATCTAGCCCCAGAATCCAGTTCAGCCCAAGTCAGTAAACAACACATTATTAGCCATTACAGTAGGTACCTAATCAATTACACATTTAAAAATATGGGATTTTTAAACTTTTCTGAGCTATCTTAAAAGCAGTATCAGAAGCACGGGTCAAGACGCAGACAGCTTGACAGAAATTTTCTATTTATTTTTTGCTAAGAACACGGGAAAACAAAGCGTAGTTGTAATTCTCTGTAATACTTTGTGTCATGCTTCACTTGGGGAAGCCACTGATTGTTTATGCCAGGCTAGTAGAGTCCTAGTTCTTTCAACCAGCATTTATTTAGGCAGATTATCCTTTTAGCAGAGACTATTTTTAGTTTTGTTGGCCCCACATTTTATCTTTGAAAGTGCCATAGTGGGTTTCCTGTTCCATGGTGGGGTAGCATCATTATATTTTAAAAAATATAATATCTCTAGAGCATTTCAAATCCCAATTCATAGATTTTCAACACTTCCTGAAACTCAGATGTGTTTGATTTTGGGGAGGTTCAGGCTTTTCCTTCTCCACTGTTAGTATTTCACACGGAAACTGAAACTGTAAAGAGGACCATTTATGACAGATACTTTATGAACACAGAAGGAAATGATCTGCAAGTTCTCAGGAGCTTAGACTATCTAATTAGGCAAAAAAAGGGCAATAATTTTTTAAAATTCACAAGGCAAACTAACAGCAGAGATTAACACCAAATCTTCTATCTCCTAGTCCAAAGTCATCTACTAAATTTTTTTTAGTTAAGGAAACACAAGCAAAACTCATTCTGCTACAAAAGGGGAAAAGATTTCCTCCTCAGCAGTACAGTTACAGAGAAAGCAGATGATGTTTCCGCAAGTAGTTAACAGAGGTAGGTAACAGACCAAAAATGAAATAGTAAAGCTCAGGTTAGAAGACCACACTGCATAGGATACAGCTGGCTTTGAAAAAATGATACATTAGTCAAAGATGACATTCAACTCATTTGAATTCCATGGCTATCTGCAGTCCGGGATCACACGAGCACGAGCATTTAACTCAAATACTGCATCCCCACAGGATCTAAAATGATGCCATATGAGAGAATAATATCTTATTACATTCTTTGTATAAAGCAAATGAAAACATTTTATGGCAGAAGCATTACCAGGGACTCAAGCTTAGTACATCAATGCTTACCATGATTCTGCTCTTGGTTAAGTAGTTGTGTGCATTTCCAGACCTTCTTGTGCACTTGTATTTCCTTTACAACAGTAGTATATTTTTAAACCATTTCTTAATACAATGATTTCAATTTCTTATATGATTATTAAAAAAAAAAATCTGCTGGTCACAACACAGATGCAACGAATTTTGTAGAACTAATACCAGAACTTACATGTATTCAATTGTCTAAAAACTCTAAAACACACTGAAATACAAACATATTCAGCAATATTAACACTATAGCTTTAATGAAGGGAGCTGTCTGTTAAAAGTTGTCATGTTCCCTGTAAAGAAATACACAAAATAATCCAAACATTACAGAGCATACTGCTCAAAGGTTATGACATATCAAGAAATGAGTTTGCCTGTGCAGCCTGAAAGCAAATCTGATTTTCCCTGAGACATAGGCTTTGTGTCATCTTGTATCTTTTATACTTTTTATACCCTTTGTATTATTGTCCAATTGGCACCCAAACCTTGGATCAGAAACTTCCATTTCTTCCTGGATTTAGCCATGGTACTAATAATCTAGAGAAGCTGAGGACAAAGTGAAGAGAACACTTAAAACTGATGCTGAGCCTAAGGCAGAGAAATGTTCCTTAGGCATTTATGATTCTGTCTAGAGCTGTATGCTTCTTTTACTAGCTACAGCCAAGAGCAAGTAGCAGGGTTCTGAAAACATTAGAAAATATGTGCTTCAGGTGAGTGACCAGGGGAGCAAAAAGTAATCAGGAGTAATCCACCTGTTAAGAGCTCTGGGAGTCTGTAAACTGGTGCCAAAACCACTGCATTGAGGCCAAAAGACTCATGTGTAAAGATTTAGTCTTCAACCAGGAAATACGACAAAATAGCCTAAATAATGAGTTCAGTAGCAAGGCCAAACCAAGGAACGCCTAACACCACCTGATCCTTATGGTGGGACCCCAGCAGCTCTGGCTCATACACACTGGGTTCATTCTTCCAAGGTAGAGTTCTTCACTGATAGATATTTCAACATTTTAGTCTAAGTAATTCTCTAAGTGCCCAAAGACCATGGCAAAATTCACCTTTCATGGCACACATTACAATTCTTTGCAAAGATCAGTAGATAATAGGTATTTTATTAAAAATTAAGACAAACACATTATTGGTGAACACCTGGGATTTTGTCCCCGCAAAAAAACTCCAAACAGCAAAATCTGTTCCTCAGTGTACCATTTAAATTTACTAACCTCTTTTTTCTGGTTGAAATGCCCTGCTTTAATCACTTCATTCGTCTAATGTCAGCAAACGGAAACAGTTATTCCACTTTCCTTATTCAGATCATAAGTCCATCCCATGCATAGAATCTGTTCAGTTTTCTATGGAGAATATCAAAATCCCCTTCACATTCACAATTTTCTATAAAATTCAAGCCCTTATTAGAAGGTATGAGAGTACTTGAGTTACCAGTGGAAAACACTTTTTAAAAGCTATTCTTCCGTATGAGAAAAATTAAGATTTTCTCAGGAATGAGTGGAACACTGTCACTGAAATTTCCTGAGTCAAGGTTTTCCTGAAGGACACCTGAAGAGGTTCCTTAGAGGGTGACAATGGGTACATATCCAAGACAAATAGTTAAAGTTTCTCAAAGTAATATATAAACAGAAGACAAGAGAGAATCTTGTCATAGAAAGTATAAAGTAGTAATTGAATTCACATGGTCATTTCTACTTACAACAACAGAAACGCTTTTTAACATGTTTGCTGGTTTTTGCTGGGATACAGTTATTTTTCTTCATAGTAGCTAGTAAGGGGCTGTGTTTTGACTTTGTGCTGAAAACAGTGTTGATGAAACCACAGGGATGTTTTTGCTACTGCTGAGCAGCACTAATACACAGTCAGGGCCTTTTTTGCTTCTCACACCACCCCACCAATGAGCGGACTGGGAGTGCACAAGGAGGTGGGAGGGGACACAGCCAGGCTGGGCCAAGCTGACCCAAGGGATATTCCATACCATATGATGTCATGCTCGGTGTTTAAAGCTGGGAGAAGAAGAAAGCAGTAGAAGGATGTCCAGAGTCATGATGTTTGTCTTCCCATGTCACTCTTCCACATGATAGAACTCCTCTTTCCTGGGAACAGCGGAACACCTTACAGCCCATGAGAAGTAGTGAATGAATTTCTTGTATTGCTTCGCTTGCATGTGAAGCTTTTGGATTACCTGTTAAACTGCCATTATCTCAACACATGACTTCTCTCAGTTTAATCCTTCCAATTCTCTCCCCATCCTGCTTCAGGGTAGTGAGCACGTGGCTGTGTGGTGCTTGGCTGCCAGCTGAGGTTAAATCATGACAATATATGGAATTGCAATTCAAAATAAGTATTAGCTTACCTGACCAGAAAGCGATGCAGACCAACATCAAAACTTCTGTAAGAAAAAAGATTCACCATATTTTAATTATTAAAGAAATGTTATTCTGTGGGGTGTTGTACAGACACTGTATTTCAAACCATTAATACCAAAGATAAAGTTACTGGAATCAATAAACCAAAAGCAAAAGTGTAATACACAATTTCTTTTCTGAAATGACATGAAATTTAAGATGATCATCATATAGAAAGATTTAGATGCACGTTAAAAAGCTCACAAATTCCTTGTTGGAGTATTTATTCAATAAACTATTACCATACAGACTATTATAACCCACATAAAGCATAAATTGTGTATATTCTGTTACTTGAAATAATGTAAGCATACTGATGACCAGCAAGTCTGCACGTTTTGTCCCACACAAGTAGATCCTCTGTGCAAAACTACTGTGGAATCCTTTCTTTCCCCTTTTCTACTCTATAGCGCACTAAAACACAAGGGATAGCTGTGAATTCTCTCCATGATAAAGAATAACCAAAAAAAACCCCTTATGCCTCCTTCAGATACAGAATATACCAAGAAGCAGACCTTGCCAGTGCGTTCCGCTCAGATTGGTGAGGAAATTAACTTTGAGGCCTTCTGACAGTAAGTACAAGTTAGATCACATTAGATTACAAGAACCATGTCTGAAATCTTCAGCACTAACAACATACATTGACAGTAACTGTCAGTGTTTCTTTCCATTTTCCATTCCCTCCATTGCTCAGACAACTCAGGAGAACCAAGCTCACGAACAACTACTAGCAAATCCTTGATGCTACAGGAAGGTATCTGCTGATTTGAGACATTTACCTAGTATCTTAAATTATGTGCCAGCTTTATGTGACTACCAATATAATCCCAGATCAACTGTGTGCATAACAGCAAAATTGAAAAATGCAAGTGTCTTATTTCCAGTGCTGGACCTGCTCTGAAATGGGTTTACATTTCAGGTACACAGAAAACATTTTGGCATATACTAAGCTCTTCAGCATTCTGTTCCAAAAAACATAATTGGTCATTTAAGTACAACACAGTCTTCATTTAACAGTACTGCTTGCAGTGTGGTGCTTTCTAACTCAAAGAGCGAGAGAAATCATCAGACAGTTAATGGCATCCTGATATCAGCACATAGATAATGAGCTGCAGAAATTCTAGGAGTTAACAGGGAAGGAAATTCTACTGGTTCAGCTGGGTGGAGAGGAGCGAATTTTTCACTTAAAAGCTGTCTTGCAAGAGAAAAACATTCTGTCAGGAAGATGTAGCTGGTCATCATTAAACCTGTATTTTTTACGTTCCCTTCCTGAAATCATTCCCCATTTTACATTATTGGTACATTAATGTGCAATTAAACTGCACGAAGTGCATCCAGTTATCTTTCTTCATTCCTCCTGCCTGGACACATACTGTAATTTGGCTCCCTCTCTTCTCTAAAATATTCTGTGTTGTACTGACAGTCTGCAATACCACAGCTGCCCACAGTCTGTTTTTATAGCTCTGAAAACCTCTTCTTCCTAGGACCAAGCATTCGGTATGTTTGTGCTGGGATGGGGAGAAGAAGAAACTTGTACAGTTTCAGAACAGAGCTGTATGCTAAACAACCCTCTTGCACCTTCTTCAGCCAAGCTCATCTGCTCAAGTTCTTCAAGCTATTCTCTGATGGCAGTAACCAATCTGGTACAGTCTCTGAAGAGACAGAAGAACCAAACTTCTTGTGGGCAGGGACGTGGAGCACAAAAATATCACTGCTTTTGACACTGAACCAAAAGCCAAAGGACATTGCTTACCACAAGCATGGAAACTGAAAGGTCCTGCTAACTTGAGATGATCAGAGCTGAATGAGGTTGGGGTGGACAAAGCTAAGGGTGAGTGGGTTCAGACAGGGAGGGAAAACAAGACAGTTTGTGTAGATACCATGATACACCATCTCTTCTCTCATTTTTCACTCTTTCCAAAACATAACGCACTTGCATTAACAAAGTTTTGTAAGTTTTTTTCATCTGGGCTTTAACTATGGAATTTTTTTGGAAATATTTTAATAAGTATTAAAAATGAACATGCATAGAAACAATTTACTAGAATAAATGAAAAGGAAAAATTATCAGAGCCTCACTAGGTATAGTTCAGCATATACAGACAGGGTCCATTATTCCCCAGTTGATTTTGTACTGACATTTCAACAGTTTACCCAAGATCCTCAATTCTCAACAGTATAAGCAGTTGTTTAAGATGTAACTGTCCTATGACCAACAGAGTTTTGGGAATACACAGCATCATCTGACTGTGCACCTAGATCTTAAAGATCCCTCAGGACAGTGTCATTGATTAGTTCCAAAAGCAAGAACAACAAGGCTGAACAATTTCAAATTGTAAACGGAAGAAATGGTTGCATCATTTAAGGCTATTGATACTGTGTACATATATCTTGTTTAATTAATAGAAACATTGCGCCAGGCAAAAATACGGAGATTATGGGAGGCTGGTTTTGACAAAAAACTTCTATAGACACTTTTGACTGTTCTGCTTGTTCATATTTAAATACATACTGCAGTTAAGTCTACAAATAAAGTGAAAATACAGCGAAGTAGCAGTGGCAACAGATCTGGTAGATGCATCTATTCTCAGATGGAAAAGTTAAGAGGAGTAAAGAGGGTTTGTAGAACAATGCTAAGACTGCAACCTGGGGGTGGAATAAGCACCTTCATTAAATGAAAAAAAGAGAACAAATAATCACACTGTATTGGCATTAAAAATGTCATAGCCATCCCTTCAACATCAGAGGACTCCACCTATGAGGCATGACAGTGTCCCTCACAATTAACACAGAATTACACCTGCCATATAAAATACATCCATATTTACTTGATATTACAATATAGTTTATAATGAACTTCACACAGCTTATTAAATCCTGAGGTTCTCTGCAAAATACATGATTTATAGTTCTTGCAATTTAGGGTGCCTCAGTTAAAAATTTCAAAAATGCTTTCAGAAATCCTGTAACAAGCACAATTTTTCAAAATAAATGTTCTCATTAAAATCTAAAATAAGAGAAAGGATATCCATAGCAATACGAGTGAGAAGTGATTTACCAGTTAGATTCTCTGTTCTGTTCAAATGTCGGTAGCAATATAGTATTTCAAATTTGTGAGAAATAAGTAAAATCTAGTTTATCAAAATAGTAATGGTCTTTGGACAGAGCAAAATCTTGACTAGTCAGTGGAACAATAAAGGGGAGATATGTTTAACCTCAATTTCATAACCATAATTACTCATTGCAGACAATTTGATAGTTTTTTTCATAAAAGCATCCCTAATTCTGTTCCTCCGAAGGTAGTTTTGAAACACAATTCAATACATACCTATCATGCTTTTGTTAAGCATGAAAGTTCTAGTTTGATACAATTAAACAAATGCTTATACAAATAATCCATCATCATCAACTACACTAAACCAACAAAGACCTCTTCCGAGAGGTCTTTGAAACCCCCTGCCTGCAAGCATACATCTCTCTCCTCAAGGTACATTTTCAGAACTATTTCACAGACGTGCAGCTTCTGCTCTGAAAGCTAAATGCATAATGCAACAACCTGCATCCAAATTTGCATTCAGCATAAAGCTGCTGGGGGGAAATTAAAAAATTACAAGCACATGTCATCCATTGGATTGTTCATGGTCCCACTTCCCACAAAGCTGTGCCTTCCTTTAACTGAGGTCTAAACTCTGGTTCCTCATAAGAGAAATTGTGTTAGCCTTTAGTATACAACTTATAAACTCAATGAAGTTATGCCAGCTTGTTCTATTTAAAGACTTGAACCCACATTTACCTTGATGAAAACTGCTTCTTAATAGCTGTTTTAGGGACTACAATTCACAATTCCAGCATGATGGCTAAATGACTCCCACATCACAACAAGGTTTGATTGTTGAGACCTCATGCCTAATGATTTACAATGATATAAAAAAACATAAGTACTGAGCACATGTCAGGATCGTAAGAATCAATTTAAAGTTAAGCTAACTACTAGAGACATTTTTTATCAAACTAATTGCAATAAATTTGAATCACCCAATCCTGAGTTTGTACATGCATATTTTTAAGCCACATGCTGAAGAGAAACCAGTGCAGTTTGTTTTCTGCCAGTTCCTCCCCAAGACTGTTAGGCTGCACACTACTCTTGGAAACAAAGCATGCAATGTGCAGCATAACCTGGGACAATATGGCTAATCTTGCACTTCAGCAAAGAGGCCCACTGCAAGCAGACAATATATCACCACTCAAAATCAGATAGTGGCATAGTTCTTACTTTGGGTCCTACCTTCAGGGGAGTAGGCCTACATAGATAGTTTGCCATTTGTAAAACAAAAAAAATTAAAGAATAAAAAATCAGTAGATGAATGTAGATGAAGACAGTAAATGTGATACTCTGTACCCAGAGACTGTATCGCATAATAGAAATATCCCAGACACCTTAAAAAAACAGTTGTGTTGTCAGCAAACACTTGTGAATGCAGAAAGGAGTGGTGTAACTTCTATTAGCAGGAGAAGAGTCCAAGCAGCAGCACTACCCCATATTTCCCTGGAGCAAACAATATAATTGCCCTTAAACCTCTTCAAATCAGTTAGCCTGGTTGCCATTTATGGCAATGATGAAATCCAACAAGTAGGTTACTTATTATAGTTCTAGTACTCTGGATATTCACCATCTCAAAAATAGCATTGTAGTAGTTGCTGCAACGTTTCAACAACAGTTCTTTGCCATTCCTTTTAAAACGTGGCTAAACTTGACATTGGAAAGTCTAACTCATTCCCATACCCTCAGAGTAGCCTGCCCTATTTAATTGTAGAACTGTTTGCAAGACCAGCACTTCCATTAGCTGCCTTGGCAAATAAATAAGGCATTTAGCCAGTGAGCTAAATGAGTGACCAAGAGTCTCTCCCACAACAGAACATTTTGCACTGGAGACTGAGAGGTCATTGAATGACAGCTGCTTTCACTGACACAGCGCTCAAGTCACTTCATTGTTCCGAATTCTCAAGCAATATCTTACAGGAGCAATGCACAAAAGACTGTGTAAACACAAGAATTCCTCTGACAGATGCCCCGCCATTTAGCAGTTCCAAACTACTTTTCTGGATTCTCCTATATCTGCTCATGGTTTTTTCCAATGCTGCCTGTGGCAACCTTCCCAGCAGGCAATCCCTCAAAGATGTATGCTTCCAAACTACAAATAATCCCAAGTCTGCAATGTAAATCTGAAACAATTTTTAGAGTCTTGTCTGAAGAGTAAGATTACTACCAAGAAAGCAGATAAAGTCTATATACAGATTTTGTAAGTACTATTATTTAACGCCTCAATGAACTACAAAACTTTGCTAAAGCAAATCACCCCGGAGGGGGCACACCTACCAAGTAAAGTATTTTCCAAGTAGTTACTGCTACCAATTGATTCATTGTCATCTTCATTATTAGTAAACATCTGGGAAAGCCAGACATATTTTTAAAAGACACTTTGCCCGTCTATAGCTTGCATTGATTCAGACAGTTTTCTACAAGTTTACCTGAAACCTACACCTTCTAGCAAAGCTTGTCTCTTCAGTGACAATCAGCACAAGTCTTCCTCTAAATAGCATAACTGCCACCATACTCTACATAAGCTATATATAAAGCTGATGCACAACTTAAAATAGAAAAACAGCAATTAAATTGTCACAGAAGATTTTACAGTAGAAATAAATACAGCCAGCAAACTGAAAATATTCACTTAAAATGCCCAGATTATTTAGTGTTGCTAGTTTTTAAAGTGAAGATAGAAAGATGCATGATGAAAAATACAATGCAATCCAATACAATAATCTGTTTGGATTTATCTATAACCTTAACTATGGAATATACTTTTAGACATGAGCCTTTAAAGTCTCCTTGTAACATTTTTCTGGGAATTCTTTTGCCACATACAAGCATGTTCTTGGAGGTATCATTTTTCACTTCAGCCTTTCAATTACTGCAATACACTTGGTGAATTCCACCCACATATAGATATTAGTCTGCCCACTGATATGGTAGCAGAATTGGGAACAAATACATATATGGAGCTCTTTTGGCATTCCTTCAAGATAAACAATAACAAATACTTTCATTTCCATCCTTACCATGCAACCTTGAACAAAAATACTAGCTCAACCCAATGAGAAAATTTCTGTTTAAGTGAGTTCAATGTTCTTTTAAACATCCAGACCTTAAGAACTTGCTAAGCCTAGATATCATGCTTCAGTGGACTGTCTTGTTTGCAAGCTTTGATTTTAACCATCTGCAATGCAGCAAACTAGTAGCTTTCTTTCATTTCAATGTAAAAACAGCTAAAAGAAAAAAAAAAAGTATGCCATTTGAAAGAAAAAATATGAAGACTGTCAAATGCTTTCATATCATATCATTGACAAACAAATTCTTGTTACAGTAATAATAAGCAGGACTTGTATATACACAAAGATATCTTTTTCTCATATTCTCTGACACTTGCTTAAGGACATACTGGAATTTTAACACTTCATGCTTAGAATCTGTGTTCTGTTTCTTCCTGGAATGATTCAGCAGTACATCAAGTTGCCTTTTGCTTTCCTTCATTGTGAGAACAACCAAAGCTGCCACTGTGTTCAGCCTGTGCTGGACACCTTCACATGGAGTTCCTGCTTGGTGCTGTTAATGCTCTGCAGCACCAACATGGCCAGTGCACAAACATTCATCTTACTTCACAAAAACAATACTCTGTAGTTACCTGATCACTTTAAGGTAAAACTCTAAACATTTTACTTGGGAATTATTTACTGCATAGCATCATAGAAGAAGCAAGGGCTTCCTGAAGCCGTAAGAGTGGTGGAAATCCACAATGATATCCTGACCCCATCAAAATCAGCAGCAAAACCCTCACTAATTTTAATGGAAACAGAAATACACCTGGACTGACTCTGGATAGCCTGTATAAGGCAGGATACAGTCCAACTTTGGTATGCATTTTGTTAGACACACCTTCACCTCCAAGTAGAAAACGTCAATAAGTCTCAAAGCTTCATCTGCACAGTTTCAGTTATTAGCTGGGATCTTGGGCTGGAGACATGCATAGTTAAAATAGCCTACAATAAGACAGATGCAAGCAGAAAGTTCTTCAGAGGACCAAGTACAAACACTTTGCAACGCTAATGGCCTCCAGCCTACAAATTGGATCCATGACCTAATATGTTTTGGTTTATTTCAATTCAAACACAGAACCTGTATTATATCAGAAAGCCTGAGGAAAGTTTTAATGATTCTGTGCAATGACTCCCCTTCACCACTGTGTTAATGTAAGATTACACATAGGTCTTCCTACTTTGGAGGCTTTGAAATAAATTAATTCTGTTTCTCACATATCCAATCATACTGGATCTTAGTGATACAGTTCAGCAGACACTCTCTTAAAAAGAGCAAGTCTCATTTGTATTCTGTTAATCTCTCCTACAACCCTTCAGAAGAAATATTGCTTTAATTTTATACCTTCCCCGATTCTTCAAAAGCCTGTGGTAGCTCATGGAGAGTGGATGAAACCTAATGCCCATTAGTGGCAAACTACCACAGGGTAAGTTCTCCCTCAGTCTTTCTCACACAAGACTATTGCACTACAGTGTGATTGTCCAATTACTGTGAGATCTGTCTCCTTATTGCAAACAGAACAAACAAGTTTATTAACAGCCATTACTCATTTTCCACAGTATTTGTGAGCCAGCAGAGTGCTGTTTGCTAAATGTGAACAGCAGTAATAGTTTGTATCTATGCAGAGCTCATGTCAACTACCGTGAAGAATAGGCATTACGGGTGATTAGCAGTAGGTGGGCTTAGCTTCACTGTTAAAAAAGCCCAGCAATTTCAAATTACAGTAACAACGAATTCACTACACAAAAAAAATTCCAACTATTATGTAATTTAGATCTAAGAAGGATTAGGGTGCTTCATTATTGTGCCTCTTTTTACACTCCAAAGAAACAAACAGATTTTTTCTCTACTGAAGAGATTTAAGGAGCCTTTTAAAGCTTTAATTTAAACAGCAAATTGAGCTGTACAGCAGATAACTGTAGCATGCAACTGTAGCATTTAGGTGATTTCAAAAAAGCAGTTGAATCTTTTGTCTCCATCAGTGAGAGAACAATTAACCAGTTTAGAACTACAGTTTTTCACATATTCAGGTGACATTTTAGCTAAAAATGTGTCACAGATCAATACCCAGCTTTAGGCATCACAACAGTTAACCAAAAATACAGTAAATCAGGGAGAGTGTTATTTTTCAAACTCAGAAACAAGTTATTCTACTACTAAAAATGTGCAGTAATTCTGCAATTAAATGCCCAACATTGGCGTAAGAAGCTGAGTTATTCTGATATTGGCAAGCAGGTGTAACATTTAAAGGCTACGTGTAACTCCACAGCCTTTCTAAGGAGGGCTCTCCTCTTCAAAAGCCCACCCTGACTACTCCCACTGTGTGTTTAACACCAAATCATACTGCTGAGGAGTACCAAGGGGTTGTAGGTGGCAAGGACACATAGGGAGACCAACAGAAGGAAAAAGAGCCCTTCCCTTTCCAAGAGTCACACCCAGAATCCTCAAAGCGCACATAAAAATCTTCTCAAGAATGAAAACTAATATTCATTAAGCATTTTAAAGCACATAAGCCACCGCTCTACGCTCACACAAGCTTGCCATGATGAAACTGTTCTTATGAATGTTATTTCTACTACCAATATGAGATCTGATTCAGTCTACTTGTGCAGACAGGACACAAACCAGATCTTATGATTTCGCAATGTTAAAATCTGCAAACATAGGCTTCTGCACACTTTGGCAATATTGATTTATTCTATTCTTAATTTTCAGTACAATTTTCCTTTACTTCATAAGCACTAGGCCAACACTATTTAGTCCAACTATCCTTTTAAATTTTTTTTCATATTTAAGATATCATCTCTAAAAATACAGAATGGGGAAAAGATGACTTTTAATTGTGAAATAGAAATTTGCAGCATTAACATTTTTTTAAGATTAAAACCAGTGAGAAGCTAGATAATTAAAAGACATTTTTATTTTACCTGATACACTGTCTACAACACACTGCACAACTTTTTTCTCTGAAGATATCAAAGGGTGGAAATATACCAGAAGAGACACCTAAACTCCAGAGAAAAGGGAAGCATGGATGAGCATGTCCTTCCTTTCTTGTCGCTCAGTTGCAGCTGCTGCATATTCCCCATCACAGGTACAGAGTACTTTCAAAAACCCAGCTGTCTAGAACTATAGAATAAATACAAATCACCTGAAAATACCTGATCCTCTTGAAGCTGGCTGCTAAGCCATTTATAGCAGTGAAAATGAGATTCTCTGTTCACAGTACACGTAGGCTTGGTCCAGCATCCCTGGCTCGAAGCTGCAGACAGCATCCTCTCCCCAGGCACAGAACCCCAGAGAAGCCTTCCTACAGCTTTGGAAAGCAGCTGTTGCTGCTGCTGCAACCCTTTTCACAGCAAGCTGGGCAGCAGGTCTGAGCCACAGATCTGGATATGCTATTTAAATTTTTTACCAGGCTTTGGGTGATCCGCACTGAATCCCTTTTTCAAACTGCCATGGAGATGACTGCCTGCCTCTCCTTCACCATGTAAATTTTTCAAGGATTGGTAACTTCACTGACTCCTAAAGATACCTGCCATGTAAAGGAGTTTGACCTATCACTTAGCATCCTTCCTTTTAGCCCTGCAATTACCTCCAAATGAAAGCACAAAAATAACAGCAATTTGCTGTTATTACTAACATATATTCAGAGAACTAAACCCACAGGAAGGAGAAATTTAGGGAGAAATGCTGCTACCTCCAATTTCAGACCATCCATCAGACTATCCAGAAACACCACGAGAAGAGAGCACCACAACACCCTTTCAAGAGCCTTTCCCTGTTTGTTACAGGACAAGCCCCTAAACATGTAAAGGCACATTATTCTGAGCCCAGAGGCAGGGATGTCATCCTGACTACACATATCTGCAGCACAGCTATAGTTGTTATTGTTATAGGCAATTGTGTTTGTGTTACCTTGTGCCAGACATTGGCTATTTGGGAATTTAAGGGAGAAAGCTTCCCAAATCAAGCATTGACAGAAACACAATTTCTGATCTTATTTAAATACGGGGATGAAAATGCACTCAAGTGATTACCTTTCCTCTACAGGTCAGGAAATCCATTTTCCTTGCTTAAAAATCTATTCCAGTCCTCATCATAAGCCAAGAATAGGCAATTAAATGAATACTATCAAGAGTTTAAGTCAGAAATAAAAGATGAGAAGTTTTTGCATGCTATTCATCATTCCAAAGTTACTGCATGTGGTCACAGTGATCTCTTGTGCTCACACTCACACATAACATCAGTATCAGACTTGTCTTTTCCCAGAAAAGAATCTGAAACTAAGGGAAAAACCCCTGGTACAGTCCTTTTTGATAGACATACACAAGGAACCATTTCCAGAGGGAGGAAGGTTTCAGGAACAACAGTAAATGTAGACAAAAACTATCAGGATGTGGAAGAAACAGATGCAGATAAATTTACATTATCATGTGTAGATTCATTTTCTACAGATTGGTTATAGCAAAGAATGTGATTAGCCCACAGCAAAACTCTAATCCATAATTTGGAACAATTCACTGAGACCTGGCACATTTTTTTCATGTAAGGCAAATGCTTTAGCAATAATGAGGCAGGTAAACAAGACTGAATTGCAGATAGTCTCTTGCAAATCATAACCCCTGTGCCATTTTTGGATGCCACCAAAACGTTTACGGGATAAATTTAACATGTGTTCATACAGAAGTGGGAATGTGTGTCTGTACATGCAAAATACCGCCCTCCTAGTCCACCTGTTAGCGTGCAAGAAAATGAGGTTTGACATATCAGACTCTTCTCTGCTCAAGTATCAGGGTGTTAAATACAAGGTGGAATCTAGAATTTATAGCATAGTACTTGAAAACAGACAGATCTTTATCATTGCATCTTTTATTTTTCTCTGGCAGCATTTCTTCAACTCCATTTTTCTTTATCCTACCTAGATGAAATTCTGTTTATGGTGAAATTTACTTTCCAAACACTACTTATTGCTGCCTTCCTGAAAAGACTCTGCCTTCCTGAGAGTAACCTATATTAAACATGCACCAATTTTTAGCACAATTTGTCCCAAACACACTTGTCTCCAAATTACTTGGGGATACTTGCAAATGAACAAATTTTAAGGTGGAAAGACAAAGAAGAGGTCATAGAATGGTTTAGGTTGAAAGGGACCTTTAAAATCCATCTAGTCCCAACACCTTAGCCATGGGCAGGAGCACCTTAAACTCAAACAGGTTGGTCAGGACTCCATCCAGCCTGTCCTTGAACACTTCCAGAGATGGGCCATCCACAGCTTCTCTGGGCAACTTGTTCCAGTGCCTCATCAGTTCTTTACCTCTGAGTAAAGAACTGCTTCCTATCATCTAATCTAAACTTCTCATCTTTCACCTTAAAGCCATTCCCCCTTGTTCTATTACTATCTGCCCATGTAAAAAAAGTTTCTCTCCCTCTTTCTTATGAGGCCCATTTTAAACTATGAGGTCTCCCTACAGCCTTCTCTTCTCCAGGATGAACAACCCCAACTCTCTCAGGAGCAGCACTTCAGCCCTCTGAGCATCATCAAGAAGTGCTGTGCTTCTGCACATTTCAAATCCATCTACGACCAGAGATAATTGGTTTCTTATGCCATGCTGTTCCCATGGCATGTCAAAACACATCCAATCAGTGTGTCCAACATCTATGCAGAAGAGCACTTGTCACACTCAGTAACACAGTATAGAAACATAAAAATAGAAGCACGATTTTTTTTTGGCCATAAAAAGCAGTGGGTCTGTTGTCCTAATTTATGAACTGACAAGTTTCTTTGTGGAATAAATTGCCAAAGTCATTTACCAAAATGTCAAAACTGATATAGGATTTACTTATGTACTATCTGTTGCTTCTGTAGTTTCCACACCATCACTCTTCCACTAGGATATTTTTCCATATTGAAGTAATTTGCAAGTTTCCTTAACTTTTTCCAGTTGCACTACACAATTCACGCCCCCACCTAAAAAGTTGTATGGCAGGCATCAGCCTTGGCTAATTCTTTAAAAGCACTTGCAAGTTTCCAGCAACATTGGTTCTCTCCCAGAATTAATTTCCTTGCTTTTAACCTTGGTGACAAAAACTAAATTTTAACTCCTTATGACTTAAGGTAAAGCAGATGTTAAAAACTAAGTTCATGTGCCACTGAACTGCTATCCTCTTGGGAAATCAGAAGCTCAGAGACTCTGTTTCACAGCTATAATAAAGGTTTTGAATAGCAATACATTTATCATGCATTTATTAGCACTCCGCTGCATATTTACCAAGCTAATGATACCCTGCTAAAATGAAACCACAGTAACACATTCAACACCTGTATTTGTCTCAAGACAGCAAACAAGACTGATAATTTTTTGACTTGAGAGACTGTCTTAATTAAATATGACTTAGGGAGAACCTACTGTAAGGTTGATAACTTTTTTAATTAAAGTCTTTAACTTTTAGGTCTCAACGGACAAAATTCAGGTTATTGTTTAGTACTATAAACAGAGAGACAGAACACTTGATTTGGTCCTTTGATTCCTGCTTTGCTTTTCAGCTCTAGAGAAACTTTAGATACACTGTGGTATTTTTCTTACCTTCCTGACTGAAAGCTCTTCCACCTGCTGTATCACAGTGAATTATGTCAGCATGTACTGATTGTAAGTGACACTGGTCTGGATGGGTTGGATCAAAAGCTTTGTTATGCTTAAAGGACACCAGGTGGTGGTGGAAGACTCCTAAGTAGCATATTTGCATTCCTTACATTGTGACATTCATGTTACCCTTCTCTTCAGGCTACCTTCTCTCCTTCAAGATCTGCACTGCTAAAAGCTTTGAGACATAAAAACAACAATAACTGGGTCTTCGAAAGCCTAGCCAGCATAAAACCCTATTCCTGACAGTATCCTCAAGTGGACACCAGCAAGAAGGGCAAGAGTGAGCCAAGCACACACAAGCACTTTTTTCTGAGCAGTGTCCCTGATGCCATATGGAGTACACAGTTGTGTACTCCATATCAACTGGATCATTCCCAGCCACTCCATTTCCCAACCTGGCCCTTAGAAGCCTTTAACAAGCTTTACCAGACTACCGTTTTATGAAAACAAAGTCTGGTACACATCTCACTCTACCAGCTTAAAACTAAGCACTGCATTATTAACATATAAATTTGACCCACTCTAGTAAAGCTGTTACGAACATCCACATTAAAGTCTTGTATTCACAAACTACAAAAACCTATTTAGCATCTTAAGGAAACACAGTATCACTTTTCTGAAGGCTTCGCAACATGAGCCATTTACTTTCCCCCTTTTTTGCTGGCTTTTATGCTAAACCCCTGATTTCCCAACTTCCTGTCCTGTTCGGTCATACAGTTCTGAAACAAAGGCTATTATTGCTACTTCTAACACGACATTCCTATGCAACGTGGCAATACACCACATAAGACTGCAAAGCCTCTGGGTAGTGTGATTGAAGAGTTTAACTGTAAAGGCATAAGGGCATCAAAATCCAGGGCATTCACAAGACTTCTTAGATAATTGAGAACGACCCACAACACTAGCAGCTACAGAAGGCTCTAATATCTAAGGGTCTTTGAGAGCAAGAAGTCACATCAGGTATATATTACCTGACTTTTTTCAACACTCAAAGCAAACAAACAAGTTCAATCTATGAGATAACTTATTATTTCTGACAGTGAATGTTTGATATGAATTAAATAATTAGGCAAAACGTAAATATCAGCACTTGACATTTTTTGCTTCTATAAAGAAATAAAGTTTTCCACTTAGATATGAGTTTCAATTTTCTTACAAGTGTTATGAATATTTTTTTAAGGGAAACTCAATGTTTTTACTGTGATCCACCACACATATCTGCAGGTGCTGAGTACCTTTTCATTGCCTGTTACAACCACTTGGCACAGCAGTGTCATTGGTATTTGTGAAGTTCATTTTCTTTTGGCACCTCCAGAGCAATACACAGATTCCCTGGAATAAGAACTCTAAACAGGGAAAAACTGCTACTGTTTGCAACTCTGCTTGCAAGGACCAGCAGGCCAAGAGATGCCGCTCTCAGGAGAGTGCCTAGTAAAATGACAGATTTCTATATTAACTCTGTAGGTCTTAAGTTCAAACTCTGAAAGAGCATTTAAACCAAGGCAGTTGTTAGTAGCTCAATTTTTAATAGTTCACCTGTGTTCTGCACTCTATGCCTGCTGCATTTCCTTGAATACTACAGATCTACAGTTGCTAACTATTATAAACTATAAAGCTTTCTTGTTACAGCTAGCTTCAAGCTGAAAACAAAATTAAAATCTCATCCAATAAAACTGATAACAGCAGGCCCACTGTTTTTAGGACTAAAATGAAAAGCTTTATTCATATTGCAAAGCAGTCAGACAAGACAGGGTAAGCACCATTCTGAGAGGCTCTGCATTAACATAACGTGAGGAGTCTCTGCACTAAAAAGCTGACAAGTCTAAATCATTTCAGGAATGTTTTTAGACGTCTGGGGCACAGAATCCCACAGACTGAAGGAATATTGGATAGTGCAGAGAAAAACAAGGCAGAAGAAAAGTCAAGTGAATCCACTGCTACACAGAAGCTAAATATTAAGCAGAATCCTCTTGGGAGACAGCTTTCAGTGAAAAGACTCCAGTGAACACTGGTTTAAAGCAGCCATATGATTCAAAACTCATAGGTCTATGGTGAAATATTGTTCTGAAACTTCCTTAACAACAAAAGAGATCCAGAAATTCATCCTACTTTATAAACAATTACCATTTTCATAGTACTTCTAGTGTGTTGAAGACTTCCTCTACCATATAACTCTACATATTGAAGTGTTTTAACTACACGTTTCCTCATGTGATCAATCAAGCACTTATTTTCCTTCTCTGGAAGGAAAAAAGTTATGAGGATGAAAATGCTGAACGACATGCTTGGCCTTATCTGTCCACAGAGTGAAAAAAGTAACCATTGAATTGAAGTTCATTTAAAAAGTACTAAAGAAGAATCATGGGGGTAAGAGAAAAGGCACAAGTACATGAAAGCAAACCTGTATGTGAACATGAACACACGCATATGTTCTTATACACTGACTGCCATATATCAGTAAAACTGTCTGAAAAGCAAGAAGGACTAACCTCCACATTTTAGTGAAACTGTGCATCAGGCTCACACAGCACGGCAGAGCTGGAGGTTTGAGTCCATCCATTTGAAGGAGGAGGGCAGGAACACCATACAGAATCAGGTATTTCACATAAAAAAACAGTACTTGAGCTAGAGCCAGGCCACCTAAAAGGAAAAAAAAAATAAATATACCTTAAACAAAGCCGGAAATATTTTTAAAACCTGTTAATACTGACTACTTCCGAACAGCAGTTATTCAAAGAACTAAGGCAAGCATCATTGGTTGATGGGATACACACCAGCTACTTCTGCACCAGCCACAGGACAAAAGCATGTGCACTTATGACATTAGGCACACACACAAAATAATACCATCATTCCAATATGAAGGAACAAGTATGTATCTGTACTTCCACTTTAAAAAAATCTCTGGACTGTGGGTGTTGCTATGAAAAAAATAAATACTGACTTATGTTGAGCTAAAATCAGAACATACCAATACAAGCAATGAACATGTACCACAGGGAAAATGAAATTTATCTTCATAAAAAAAAACAAGCAAACAACCAACCACCCTACACTTTTTGCTCCACAACAGATGTAAACAGTGGTTATCACTGCAGCTTACCCTGACAGCCCCACAAACATTCCACATCCTGTCAGATTGAGTCCCCAAAAAACACCCCCTACAAGGTCCCTTCTGCTGCAGCCAAGGCATAGAAGACTGGAACTCCACTTGAGATAATGCTTAGAGCATATTTCAGTTTTTAAACTCGCAGGACAAAGTTCTCCTTAAGATGCTCTAGCTGCCTGATTTCCAAAGGAGGAATTTTGGCAGTGTGTTTGCTCACCACTTAACCTCAGGGTATGGCACAAAATGTAGCATCTTGCATAGGTGTGAGGTGAAAATCGTACATATTCTCAGAGTTATTACTCATGCAAGTAACAACCTTTGAATGCATTATGAAGGAAGATGATTCATATTAATATTCTTAATGTTTTCTGCTGAACAAAATGGTATTGAACAATAATCATAAGTAGAAATCCAGTAAAAAGCAGAGGCTGACACATTTATAGAAACTGGTGAGTTCACTCCTAAAAGACCCGACTTTGGTGAACTTTTCCATCTGAATGACAATTGACAAAAGGAAAATCTCACCACAAAGAAAGCAAACTAAAATTATTATCCTTCAATAGAGAAAAAAAAATTATAAAATGCAATTTTTACATCTCCTTTCATTCTAGTTTTCTGCTTTCCCTCAGTCACATTGACTAATTTGACTGAAGCAGTATAGATATTTAGCCTAATTTTAAATCCTTCAAGCAGGCTTTCCTTGGAGACAAAGTTTTCAACCTGACTACAGATTACAAGTCCATGAACATTTAAATAATCTTCCTTTTCTGGGTGCAAAACATCCCTTTTGCATTCTACTGACTAACGAGTATACTATGGATGTCAACCAAAGTTAAACATTAAAAATTCATCTACTGTATAGCAATCTAGAGTGAAATTCTGGCACTAATGATGTAAAATGCAAAACTCCTGCTGGCCTACACGTGGCCAGTACATTTTTAGTTTTAATATTATGATACATGCACATAATAGGAAACAGTTGTGACATACAAGATAAAAATGGATGTTAGAACAAAATACCAAGACATGAAGCTTATGTTTTCTTACTTCATGGGAGCAGCCATCTAGTTTTCAATAACACTTTCCCCCAGAAGGAAACAAACAATCAGAAGCACAATTTGGATACTAGCCAATTAGCTCCACATTAGATTGCTTCTAAATCATCCATACCATCAACTTTCTGCTTTAATTCCCATCTCATTCAGCATCTCATTTCTTTTCTGGCAAATTTCATTGGCAAGCTGAACACCAACACCCACACAAACCAATTACGAATATCACAGCTGCCTGTGCAGTAGTAAAATTCAAAATCCTTTGGCTGTGCTTGATGGAAAGATATTTAGAAATAAGATTTCCACTCTCTTGAGACTTGAAAATCAATACATTTGATTTTAAATACGAAGATGAAAGATTCTGAGTTCTCAGATACAAAGATATGCAAGTTTTAGAAAAAAGGCATTTTCACCCATCTCCAATAACACACATGTAAGTTGTCATTACTGTGAGTGAAAGACAGCTCAGTAGCAATGACATCTTAAACACAGACATCCCATAACCAATCACTACCTGGCACGCACGAGCTGTTCTGCGAGTGGCAATTCTAAGAGTCCCAATAACAGCAATGCAAAGGTCCCTGTCAGAATACATAGATTAAGTTCTCATTGGTCTTGAACTCATCCCAGAAGTAGGAGAATTTCTGGACACACTAAGAATTTCCACACTATGGAAAACTAAGGGCAGGATTCACAGCCACGCACAGCAGCTGGGCTGCACTGGTAACAGGCACAGGTTTTAAACCTTCTTGCATAGCGGAGACATTCCGGCTGCTTTGCATTTGCTCCATTCTAGCACAAAGCAGCCAGAATACACTGCTTCACCTGATTTAAAAACATGAAATCAAAAACAAATTTAAGATCAATGCCAAATTTCTCAAATTCATTAACACTATCATGTAACCTGTTCTCTAGCATTTGATAGAAAGCTTAAGGACTCCTCCTCACACGTGACCATTTTCTGAAATTGGAGACAAGCTATATTAAGTGTATATTAAAACACACCTAAGGGAAAAAGTATTGCCAGAATTATCTTTTCCTCTAAATAAATTAGTTCAAAGGATTCAGAGTCAAGGTTAATTATTCTTTTTTTAAAAGCAGAAATGTGTTAAGGAATAAAATAGTTAACGTACCCAATCTTGACCCCATACACTTCAACAGTCAAGCTGTTTGAAGTTCCAGATAAAAGTAATTTACTTTTATACAAGTTGGTATTTTCAATTTATCATCTGTAATCCTCAAAACATTCTAGGTTTTCCTATGCTTTAAAAATGTATATATAGATCTTCACATATTTTCCTTAAATTTACCACAAAACTGCATTTCCTAAGTTTCACAGAGCTTTGTTTCAAGGATGATTAGAATTTAGAATATTTACAAGTTTTAATTTGGTTTAGTCTACATATTCTCAAAACTCTGCCTGGTATTTTTTTGACAGAAGTTAACAAATAGCAAGCAACAAAATGCTTGGATCCAGATATTACAAACCATACTTGGCACTTTTATGTCCATAAACCACCACCAAAACTCATGATCAACTGAAACTTAGAAGGCAATTTTATTATGAGCACAACATCACAACTTTACCCTTTTTGGAGCTACATTGATCCTATGACATTAAAGACTGTAGATGCTTGTTTCTGTCATGTATTAGGACAGGTTCCACCAGAAAACAGAGATAAATATGCAGTCACATTTCATAAGAGTTACTGACACACTGGGAGAAGTTTAATAGGAAGCAGATATTTAAAACAGCTCAGAATTTGTGGCCATATCATCAAGTTCAAAATATCCCAGCCTTCCAGTAGCACAAAAGAAGCAAGAAACATCCTGATGTGTATGGAGCAGTGGCAGGAAAGTAAATACCACAGTGTTTGTCCTGGAGGCTAAGTGCTTATTTTTAGACAAAGCTGAATGGACATAAAGATCCCAGAATGAAATTACTTACACAAGACTAAACAGGGCTGTCAAGGGACTCTCAGTCAAGGCATAGACAGTTCTTCCAGGTTAAAGAAAACCAGAAGGTTTTTCAAGCACACACATGCCTTAAAGGCACCTACCCTGAATATTTCCAAGGGCTTTGAGAAACCTGGTCTAGTGGAGGTGTGTTTTTTCACAGTGGTCAGTATGGGCCTGTGTTTTGGATTTGTGATGAACATAGAGTTGATGAAAACATAGGGATGTTTTCATTACTGATGAGCAGGGCTTGGCGAATCAAGGCCTTTTCTCCTCCTCACACCCCAGAAGCAAGGAGGCTGGCAGGGCACAAGGATTTGGGAAGGGACACAGCCATAACAGATGATACAAACTGACCAAAGGGATACTCCATACCACATGCTCATGCTCAGCATATAAAGCTGAGGGAAGAAGAAAGAGGGGATGTTCATGGTGGTGGCATTTGTCTTCCAAATTTGTGCATGATGGAGCCCTGCTTTCCTGAAGATGGCTGAACACCTGTCTGGCCATGGAAGCAGTGAATTAGTTCTTTGTTTTGCTTTGCTTGCACATGCAGCTTTTGCTTTATCTATTAAACTGTCTTTATCTCAGCCCATAAGTTTTTTCAGTTTTATCCTTCCAATTGTCTTCCCAACTCACTGCAAAAGGAGTGTAGTGCTCAATTTCTGTCTGGAGTTAAGCCACAACACACGAGTACAAAAAGCAGTCATAGAAGTAGGTTAATTAACAATACTATCTGGAAGTTTATCCTGTAGGAAAGATTAGAAAAAAATTTACTTTCCCAGACACACAGTTTTTTCTCTAAAACAATGAACTACTTAATATTTTAGAAAATAAAATCTAAGACATCTGATTCATGTTCATATTTCCAGTTTTCAAAACAGACATCAAGATGCCAAATATTTTATCAGTTTCTCCCTATAATCTTGCAGGATGAAAGAAGTCTCAGATCACTCTTAGCATTTCATAATGTGCAGACACCCTAATTTCAATACCAAAATACTGCATGCTTCTTAAAATGAACTCAGAAATCCATTTTTTATCTACAGGTTTATTAGAAAAAACTACAAACACATGAAAACCAGCACCCTACATCCAACCTACACAGACTACTCAGCTAGGTCTCACTTTCAAGGAGGAACTCATGTAACATGTTTTCTTCTAACAAATTAAAACACAGAATCAGCACTTACAGATTAAACCCCATGGCTCCACCTTTGAACAGATAATATTCTAGACTGACTTACATGCCACTCAAATGAAATACTCTTTTGAAGTACTAGAGCCTAGTTAATAGTTAAAACAATGATAGTTAATTGATACTAACTTGTGCGTACTTCACTAGAACAGAAAAACAGTACATAGTTAAGACCAGTACATTAAACCCACACAGCATTCACAACCTTCTATCATACATGTGTACATCTCAGATGTATTTCTACACATGACACACCTGACAAAGCACATATAGATTTCTAGTCAAATACATTTTCACATCTACAGCTATTTATTAATATCCTGGATTAATCCAGTGCAACAATTGTATTAAACAATACATTTTCACGCAGAATTCTGACTTTCATCATTCTCTATTCCTTGAGACTTACAAGAAGCTCTGCTCAGACGAGCAGAGATGAGTAGATAGTGCTGAATACCATCACAGAATAAATGTGAAACCTCATAAGGGAATTACAGACTGTTTTTTCAACACCTGCCTTATTAGAATCAAACTTCACAAAGAAATGAACTAGCAACATACAACATTCGTTTCAGTTTCTATATAATACAATGTACCCCAGCAGAGTGAATTTTACCATTTATAGTCTACATTGTTATAGTGAAGAAAAAAAAATCACTTGTTTCAATTTAAGCTCTTTCAACTAATGCTATTGAGCTCCCCATTATATGTCAGTGAATTTGTCATTCAGTTACAGAAGCCTGAAGAACATACATTGAAAAAGATCACAAATCTACTTGTCCTTTACTCTTATTTCTTTCCCCTGGCTTTGTTACATACCATATCCGAACATTACTCAGTAGAACAGAACCACCTCTGATCTGGCCTAGTGTAGCTATTCCTCTGGTATGCTGCAGTTCACCAGGATATTGGACCACTGGAATTCATAGTGGCTTTTACTCTTGGTGCCTGAAAATCTTCATTCTACAGTGTAAAATGTAAAGGCAGCAAATTAATCCAAATTAACTTTAAAAACTGAGAAGAATGATCTGTCATGGTTTCCATTAACGTGGAATATAGGTCTTCCTACTGTGTCATTTTTAATTCTGAAAGCACCCCATTCTTTCAGACAATCTGACTGATGCTATCAGAATGAGATGCAGCACTGACAAAAAACCATGGAATTGCTACAAACATTGCATTTGATGCTCAGCATTAAAAAAGCACAAATGCCCTGATATTGCTCAATATGCCAATAGCTAACTATCCACAGACAAATATTTGTGAACATAGACACAATGACTTACGAATTCTGGAAAACGCTCACATTCTCCAAACAATGTTTTCCTGGGACCAATAAATAGCAGTTCTGCACTTGCACAGCTGACATTTTTAAATTAATTCTGTGTTCCGGCATTAACATCCCTTCCACAAACTGAAGGGACACAGCGATATGGCAAACAGGTACATATTTGGATACAGTCACATTGTATTCATTATTCTGTTCCAAGTGTGGAACCTCGTATTTGGTTACATTGCTTGGTATCACCTGGCTTTTTATATAATTCCTAGCAGAGAAGATCAGCATTGCTGAGAAGGATTTGAAGCCAAGGTTTTCTGCAAGGACAGGGGTGTCAGGAATAGCAGATCTTAGAAATGAGGCACTCTCAGGAGAGCACCAAAGCCCAGCCCATGAGTAACACTTAGTACTGTGCTGTCAGGTGCTTATCATTTCTGGTGGGGGTCTTGGAGAGCTGTAATATCTTCTGCTGGGAAAGAGAGGTACAGCACTGGAGTCCACTGCATTGAAGGAATGCACAGGCCAATACAGGAGTCACTGAAGAAACAAGCGCAAGATTTCACATGGATTTTGTGCTGTCTCGTACTATCTGGAGGATATGGCTCAATGCCTTCCCCAATATCCAGACAAGACTCCCACTGCCCTACACAGAGAAGATTAAAGAGCCATGGATGATGACTGAAAAGCATTCATATCTCAAGCCACCCAAAAGACTTAGCACTGGGAAATCTAAAAGCTCCTCTACTCAAAGCTAGCTCTCACCACCTCCTCTTCCTCCATACCAAAGACTGACATTGTTATTCTTGCTACCGAACACAGGCCACCAAGGAAGCAGAACACAACTGCATACTCAGTTTGAAACGATACTGTTTTCAGCCCCATGTAATGTGGCTTTTGGTTAATGCACATGCTATAAGATCTCCAGTACCATGGCCACAGCTTGCTGCAATATAAACATGCAAGTTTAAAGAAGTACGTGCAGAATGCTAAAGGAAATAATTTAAACATGAGGAAGAATATGTGATAGAAGAAATTCTGACATCTATGTGGCATGTGGGGATTTTGGTATTGAGTAGGGGAGGGGATACTCTGAAAACAGAACCGTAATATTTTCTTATTGTATTTAGTCCATGTAAGATGTGGATGGAACAAGCTTTTTCTCGTATCAAGCTCAGAAAGCCAGCAAAATGTCTTCAACATGGAAAAAAATTTAACAATAGACTTTATACTCTCTAGCTGAAGAGCTTAAATAATGAATATCCATTTTCTCTCTTTTAGTGGAGAAGTTCGTCTACATAACATGAAGAACAGCTTTAAGAAAGCTGCTGTTTTTCAGAGTACCCTCCATTTAGGACTCCAACCATTTTTCATTTAAATCCCCCAATATCCAAGAGGCATAGTGCAACAAGACACTTTCTACTCATTAAAGGACTGATGCACAGAGGACTGTAACCTGCACTCTCTCAGGGCAGGTCGGTGACTATGTACATCCATAGCATACTGATCCACAGGGCAGGCACAGAAGCTGTCTTTACTGGCAGGTGCCAGGCACAAGTTAACATAGGGACAGTAGTAATCCAGAAAAACAGGGGTCACTGGGACAGAAGTGAAGGTTCTGCCTTTAGACGACCTATACTGTCTCCACTCTTGTGTTCACAATTCCCGACACTTATCACTCAGTTAATTGCTTTAAAACATGCCAGTTACAAATATAACCTGCAGAAAGCAGCAATTAAAGAGATTGCCCAGATACTTCAATGACAGCAGCGCCACATCCATAGTACCACAACAATGCTGGAAAACATGTGCCACGTGTCCTGGTTTGGGCCAGGACAGGGCTAATTTCTGCAGTAGCCAGGAAGGGGCATGGCTAAGACATAAAATTATTCCATACCACCTCAGGTCATTCACTCTCACTTTCGAGGAGAAGGGGCTCTTTGTGGTTGAACAAATGTGGTGGACGGAGCAGTGGAATAACGCTGGTCCCAAGCCAGATGGAGCAGCTGGAGCGGCATGGATGTGGGTTGAGCTCCACGCTCACTCTTTTGTGCACTTTTGTTATTAATATTATGACTGTTCATTTTCTTATTCCATTGCCATTTCTAGTAAATTGTTCTTGTCTCAACCCGTGATCTTTGCCTTTTGGACTTCCAGTTGGAGAGGGTGAGGGGAAGCAGCACACTGTTTTAATGGGAGTACTAAAGTGGAGAATACCATTCCTAAACGACAATACACATCATTATTTACTCAAGAGATGAGCTTCATCTATCCAGATTACACAGCCAGGGAAGAGACTGAAGGATACTCACTCAAGAAGCAAAGGGTGAAGCAAGGCTACAGTGCCCTCTGGGCCTTTAAGACACTACAGTAATACACATCCCAAGGGACACCAAACAAAAAACCCAGCTGAGTTATTTGGGACAGAAGGTAATTACCTGAAGAGGGGGAGAAGCTCTGCTCTGCACTGACTTTGACTTGTTCAGATTCAGACAAGTTAGAGAACACACAAAATGAGACATTTGCAAGTGAAATGTAAGGAATGAGGTAATATAACCTACAGGTCAAGAGTGCTGTTACAATAATGCACATGCTGGCTCATCAAGAGCCTGGAGAAAAGAATCCCACAACATTTGACCTACAAAGACCCTTGGTTTAATTGCCAAAACACACAAGTCTAAAAATTTTAGAAGTTAAAAAACCAAAACAAATAAACCCAATTCAGAGAATATAGTAACAGTAGATAATGCACATGAACAGTAATATTGAAGACAGCTTGCACCTTTGTTTCAGTTAAATATACAGGAATCAAAACCATATATGCACCACTTTGGCATACTGCTGCTTGTGTAAACTCGTGCCTTTAATTCCATCCACACAAGAGAAAATACTTCTGTTACTGATGGGTAATTAACATTCTCCCAGCTACTATATTTTTCTTAATTTTATACCTGTGTGCCCTCAGCAATGTTACTTTAGGTCACTTTAGCATTTCTGCTTTACACAGCCATAAATGACAATGTTGTACATTAGCATTTTTAAACAAGCACTGTCAGTCAGTCTGGGTTTAGTTTAGGGTTTATAGGTTTTTTTATTTCTTTGCTGTCTCACCTCCCAGGAACACCACACAGTGATGCAGAACACAGCTGTAGCTTTACACTCATGAGGTGTAGACTGACATTGCCCTTGGATGCTGAAAGCAAAATCTCACAACACTGTTGTTTTTACCACCACTACTAGCATTTATTGCCCATTGTTTAAAGTTATCCTGGAAGAAAAAGGGAGGAGTAGATATAACTTCCCCGACGACAGGTGATTGCAGAACAGCCTCACAGTCTTTCCCCTAAGTTTACCAGACTATCACAGCAGCCAGGCATTGTGGTAAGGGTAGATGTTCCATGCTGCTTTGAAGCTGCTGCAGCTAAATATAAACTACAAAATGAACAAAACCCATCAGTGCAGAAAGGCTTATATAGCATGTGGTTAATCCTCCTGAGTCAACAGCAAGCTGCTTCTTTGGTCTCAAGACTCGGTTATCTGATGTAACTGGTTTTAATAAAACAGAATACAAAATAACAGATGTGTTTGGCTCTGTACAAGAACTGGTGTAAAAGCATAGTAAGATCCATAAGGGTCCAGTAAGACTTAAGAAAATATTACTAATACCCTTATTACTCATATATTGGTGGCTCCCTAAAGCAAGTCACAACAGTGGCCTATCACTGGTTTGAGTCTAAGGAGACCTCTATAATCATTGTGATTGTGTTGGGTTCTGGCTGGAATGGAGTTAGTTCCCCCCATGGCAGCCCTCATGGTGCTGTGCTTTGCAGTGGTGCCTGGAGGGGTGTTGATAGCACACTAGCATTTTGGTTACTCCTGAGCACAGCATCGGTGCTGTGGCATTCCTTCTGGGAGCAGGTACAGGTAAGCCAGCTGATCCAGGCTAGCCAAGGGGATATTCCATACCCTATGACGTCAGCTCAGATAGAGAGGCTGGGGAAGGGAGCTAGGGCAGGGGGTGTTTCTAATGGCTGCCTGCTAAGAAAGCATTGCATGTGCTGAAGCCCTGCTTCTCAGGAAGGTGGTCGGACATCACTGCTGATTGGGAAGTAGAGAATAAACCTTGTTATTATTCACTTTGTTTTTCCACGTGCAAGCTTTTACTTTGCTTTAATAAACTGTGTTATCCCAACCCACGAGTTGTTTTCCATCTTACTCTCTCTCCCCTTTAGAGCTGGGAAAGGGAGTGATAGAGCAGCTGGGTGGGCACCTGGCATCCAGCCAAGGTCAACCCACCACAGTGACAAACCTGCAAAAAAACCACTTTAACTGACCAACACTTCTGCTTCAAAAGTCTCATTTGTAGTATATTTTAAACAGCTGCTTTCATTACGAAGATGAAGCTCAGTAAGTATGGTTACATTTTGAATACACCTCTCCTAAAAGCAGGACCACCACAGGCGACTTGTTAAAATAGAGTCATTTAACTTGAAGTCAGACAGCTTTACAGTCTAAACCTGCTTTAACACTGGCTTTCACCATCTGTTGCTTTGAGGCATTTTCACCTTTTCTAATCATCTGTTCAAAATGCATTTTAATTCTCAGGATTACACACTTTATTTCATCAAATAAATACACAGCCTACAGTGTTGCCTGTGAACTAACTCACCCTCAGCTCCCCTTTAAAAATCAACACTGGTAGTCTTGAGAGAGGAATCCACCAGTAGCTGGAATATTTCATCCCTAAGTCAGTAGCCTTGCCTACCTTATCAAGTGGCCAGCTTTTTGTCACATACACAAACACCAGGAGCGAACAGATTTAATTCATCAATGAATTGACACTTACAACAGAAAAACTCAGAATCCACTTCCTAAACAGTGAATGACTGAGGAGTAGAATGAACAATGAACCACAGAGGCAAACTTCTCACTGTCTTGCTCTCCATCTGCCCTTGCCCTTTTTTGGATATAAAAATCATACTGAAATATATATAAAGTGTTTATTTATGCACCTACAGCTAAACACAGAATGCACACAATGCCCTCTGCTGACCAGAGTCCAATGCACAGGTATGCTCCAACACACGCTGCTCTTCACAGGTAATCTTCAACAAATGCTGGACAGGACCATACCAGTGTGTATATTATGGTGTAATATCCCTGGTGTAAGAGACACCTCCTTCAATTCAGGAATCACCAAGGCTTTTTCAGAACCCAATTTTAAGGTCTGAGGTTTCTTTCTTTTGTTCCTCCTACCTGGTGATACACATAGCTGGGAAGGAAGGGGGGCAGGAATCAAATGGACCACATATGACAGTTGTTTACAAACCATGATCCAAAGCTCTTGCTGGATTACGCTGCATTTATCAACACTTTTTCCTCACAGTTGGGCACTTTATTGAAATACCAGAGAGCCTGGGCAAGGGTAGACGAGGGGGAAGGCAAGCAGGAAAACATAACTGAGAGGTACTGACTGCTACTTTCACATCACCACATTTGCAAATCCTTCCCTCTACTAGTTTCATGGGTTCTGTCATTTTACTTTTCAACATGAACAGACTCAATCAGGAGATTAAAAATAATTAATATCTCCCCTCCTCCAACCCCACACTGAAAAAAAAAACTCTTTTAAATGTCCACTTCTATGATTTGAGGAGGAGAAACCCTTTAGACCACAGTTTAAAGACATACTTTAGATTGAAAAAAGTACAGAACATTTTTAATTTAGGAAGCAGGTCAATACATTCAACTAAGCCTATAGAGCATCTACATATTACATTAAGTCTGTAGACCACCTGTCCAACAGCAGCAGACTATAAAGTGCTACTTATAAGCAACTACAGATAGACATAAAAGAGAAGTAGACTGGGGATCTTGAAGCAGGAGAGAAGAAAGATTTCTGCTATTGTTTCTATACTCACCCAAGGCCCAGTATGATGCAGACTCCAAAGGCAAAGCACTACTGTAGAGAGCATGGATATACATGAGATGAATCATCAGCTCAGCCAGGCACCACCAAAAGAAAATACGAATTATGCCCACAATTAAGATGCTGAGATTGCTCTTCACACTGAAAGCTTCTTGTCTCCTCATCTACAGAAGAAATCCACAGAGGTTACCCAGCACATAACTGACTGTTTTAATCAAAATAATCATCCTGAGAACTTTTCGACTACACCATTTGGAAACTCCTCTGGATATATTCTTGAGGAAAACTGGTTCTCTTCATTCTCAATCTAAGTAAGCCATAGAAACCAACAAGAAGCCAAACATGAACACAGTGCACAACACTGCTGTAAGAAAGGTCAAGTGCTGTTAACCTGAACAGAATCCAGACACAAGACTTTAACCCCTGTAACTTGATCAACCTCTAGAGATAACCCAGAAAGATTAAAGAAACCACAGCTATGAAGAAGGTTTTCCAAGTAGCAGCCCTTCCAAACACAGAAACAATGACTGCTTGCTCTTAAAATACCTCCAACTTCTAACAACTACAGGGAATTGATTACTTGAAGACAGTTCTCAGTTTTTCTCCTGTAGCACTGCCTAAGTCAGCAAGACCTACATGACATGCTGAGCAAATGGAAGTGCAAGTTAAATACCAGATAAGACAAGGTTTGCAGCTGACATGCTTCTCAAGATGCCCCAGGCTCTTACACTGCTAACTAAACACATTGTAATATTATCATTGCACCTTCTTTCTGAAAGAAAAGAGAATAGGATCAAAGAACAGAAATGGGATTGCCTAAAAATGCAGTAGTTTTGTACATCTGTTATTGTGTACAACATTTCCTTCTCCAGTCTCTAACTGGCCACCAAAAATGCACATACAAGAAAAGTAACCAACTCATCGGCATGGACCCTCAATCACAAGCACGTAGTACAGCCAACATGCACTCTCGTTTTGAGGGTTTATTGGTACCAACCAGCTGAAAGCTTGGAGACCACCATTCTATCACAGGGATTTGCACAACAAGCCTCCAAACCCATGACTAGAACTGCTATGCCTTGCTTCAAGCCAGAAATTCAACAAGGCCATTGACGAAGTGTCAGTGTCTCATTTCTGCCCCGCAATGGATGCCAATTGCCAGAACTGGTACTACACTCTTTGGGACATTTCTCTGTCTCCAACTCCAGAACTTGCACTTTCCAGTGTGTTCAGCAGGACCCCCCTCAGCTTCATTTAAAGGGTTCTATAAGCAGACTTTTCAAACAGCAGCAATAAACACACTCTGTATTGTGCACTGTGAATCAACTGCTGGGCACTGCAAACTTTGAAACTCTTTTCTAACCAATCTGGAAAGCAATAAAAAATGAAAATACGGAGTTTTCTGCTGTCATGTAGAAGCAGGCTTGAAAAGCAGCCTGCAAGGGACTAGGAAAAGCATTTCTTAAGATCAGTAGGTCTTACACATTAAACAAGCTTCCTAGTTGAAGCAAAGTGCTCCAAGTAAATAATCATGTTTTCACATCAATATGAGGGGAAACTGGAACTTGAGGAATTTCCAGTACAAACTATCAGCTTTCTGTGACTCTGAAATCTGTTTCAGAGTTAATAGCAAGCTTATCCTGAAAACAATACTTTATTCCACCTGACAGAGAAGAAAAAAAATCAAGTCCAGCAGCTGCATGCTAAAATTATGAACACTTTCCAAATGTAATGAAGCATGCCACTGGCTCCCCTGACTGAAGGGATGAATCTGATGTCAGACAAAAACATCCTGTGAAGTGGAAGAACTTGGGGAGGAAGGTTTGTCTTAAAATTTGGTATCCAGGACATGGCCAAATTCCCAATGATGCACTCAAAATTGTCACATCCCTATAATATTATTCGATGACTTCAAAATTTTGTGGAAGATAGCCTTAGACACCCAAACAACGACCACTGTTACCTGCTTACTGAATTCATCAAAATTCATAAGCGGTCCATTGTGGAATGTGGGATAATAAAACACATATGCCAGCATCCACGGGAATGAGTGGGATGACTTCTGGGTAGGTCCATGCCAGCAGTACTCCAGGCTGAAGCTAGTGCAGAAGAGGCAGCGGACTGACACAGTGAAGAGCAGCAGATAATACTCATTTTCAGTCTCGTACCACTTCCTCTGCAAGACAAAAAGCCAGATCATGATGGTGCAATGTTGTATTTTCTGTATGGCAAAACAGTGATCCTAACTTTTGGGGTCAAGCATCAGCCGGAAGCAACTAAAGCCAACAGCAGCTGGAAAGAGAATCTAAAGTGAACAGCACCAAACACATGAACAAGCACTGACTAGTGATGGAGAAAGGTCCTCCACAGCTACTGCAGCCAGCATAAAGAGACAACTTGATTTCAGAAACAGATTAGGCTGTGAAGAACTATGACAGCAGGAGAGCTTTTCTTACAGAAATGTCATTATCTCCCTCAGATTTGGTCTAGTAATACAATATTCAAACCAGTTGACAACACTACCAACAGCCAAGGGACTGCTAAGGCTGATGCTAGATCTGAAAAGAATCAGTCACTCCTAAGAAAGCTTAAGGCTGAAAAGATGTTACTGAGCCCTTTTGTTTCCAACAAAAATGCATCATCACAAAAAACTTGGAAACATCAGCAAATGTAGTTTGGCTGATTACATTGTATTGCAGTGAGCCCTTTCCTCCTCAGGACAAGGCACAACCCTGACTACACCACATTAAGAGACCCTACATGCTCATCTCCCCTTCCCCAACATCTGGGCAACAAACCTTATAACAGATATCCAGTTTTTCCCCTTGGTCCAAGTAAATGCAACAAGGACATTTCCTCACAACTGAGCAACAGTTTTTCCCCAATCTGTACTACCCAGAAAAATCCACCAGACAAAGAGCAAAACTGAGCTTGCATCAACCAGTTGCAAGCTTAACTTGCAAGTTAACTCATCTGGTAAAATCAAAGTGTTGGAGGAACAGTCTCCCTCCCTGCAGAAGTCCACAGTCACCAATAAGGTACAGACAGGCTCGACTGAGCAACTCCTACATACAACCCTAAAATGCAGCACCTCAAATTGGTATGATTCGAGTTGCAAAGAATATGAAAAGTGTTTAATAGAGCACTAGTCAAGTATTATCATATTCCAGCTCTACTGAATACCATTTACATATTAAGGCACATATTTTTATCTCAATGCACTGGCCACCATGATCAAGAGATATGACTTTTCTAACTGGAGAAGCTCCAGCACGAGTCAATGCAGCTCTACTGCCTAAGATTTTTCAAACCAAATCCTGCTTACATCAGCTGAAGGGACAATATGCTGTCATAAAGGTAGATGCTGTTACAGACAACTACAACCATAATTAATTTGATGCTTAATTAGTCCTTCTCACATTACCTTGGTTTCTTCCACAGTTGGTATGCGTAAAGTGGACAGCAGGATAAGGGAGCACAACCACGTCAGGAGTGACAGCTGAAACTGAGCCACAGCAAATGAAACAGCTGCATGTAACAAAATGACAGCAAAACCCTTGATTCCGAGTAAGAACCAGCAGGCAGCCATTCCATAAACCATCAAGCACCATGGTTTATACTGTCAGAAAAAGAAAAATTAACAACCTTTAGTTATTTTGAAAGAAAAAAGGCACTCAAGACTTGTGCAGTCCTGCACAGGGTCTACAGTCAAGATAAATACAGTCAGCAAGGTTAAAGACACATTTGAAAACACACAAAAACCCAACGGTATCCATAAAGGTAAAGGGGAAGCTGTTCCTGTAATAGGATCATATGAAATCTATGGTCTCCCTAATTTGCAGGAGAACGTAACTTCCTTTCCTTCCCCAAACTAGCAGGTGTTACACCACACAGATCACTTCCCACAATCATGCAACCATCTAGCAATCATGCCAAAACCCAAGCAGCCATCACCTTACAGTCTTGGAAAGGAAAAACTACACCCTTCTTTCGTGGACAAGTCAAATGACACTGTTTAATGGTTCACAGCAAGGCAGAGGCTTTCACAGGTTGGCAGCTGAAGTCTCCAAACTTTAAGGTAACTGACCTACACAGTCTCACCTGTGCATAGCTACAGACCCACTCACACAATTCACCCCACAAAGTGGGATTTACTGCATTCAGTGGCCTCAGTGCCAAGCTTCCCACATCCAGAGTAAATTGAAAGTCACAGAAACTCCCTGCTGTGAAGAAAATTCATACATACCTTCTCCACCAGGAGCCTGGACACTTGTGATACCAGCAGGTGACCAGCCAGAAGCCACAGTATACGTTCCCTTCCCCATTCGATCCAGTAGCTCCACTCGAAGTCCATGGGGTCCTGTGGCATGAAGGGAACTGGTCATAATGTGTATCTGGTCATAAATGTATGTTCTTACAGGACAAGGGAACACCTCTGTAATACACTAGGTGTGTTTTACCCAACAGAACTCTATGTCTGAGGAACATCATTTCAGCAATCCAGTTGGATTGAGTACAGCAGTGAACTTTTGATGCAGCACCATTCTGACTTTCAAAGGTGCAAAGTTCAAGAAAAAAGAGCTTTAGACAATGTTGTGACTCCTAAACCCCTTCTAAACACTGGTGCTGAACCTGAGCAGGCAGCATCTCTCCTGAGGGATTAAGAGAGCAACTCTGCTCTGCCTTGAAAAATCAAGAACTCCAGTGACAAGGCATTTTGCTGGAAGAAAAGTTTAACTCCCTGTTTCAACAAAGCCTAGCTTTTTTTTAATACCAACCACATCTATTTAAGACCTTATCACTCAAAAAATCTGTTTACTCTATGCTGGACTACAGGCCAACCAAGAGAAAGACAAGCTCACTGATGTTATGCATTATCCAAATCACCCAGTGACAGAATAAAGGGGGAAAAGGCTGCAGCAAGTGTCAAGGGTGATCAGAGCTTTTAAGGTCAAACAGTAAAACAGAGGGTTATTAAGTGATGTAGCAAAGGATAGACACTTAAGCCAGGGATCAAGACAAGAAACAAAACTTTAATTATGATTCTTAAATCTAGACACACCCAGCCAACCCCTATTCCTCACCAGAAAAAGTCTAAAATTAACTATGAATATCCAAATCTCCAAGTTACCACAAACTTTTGAAGCTAAATCAGAAGCTTGGATGTGCAAAGGGTATGGAGACACGATGTTCGTATTATTGCCTCAAAATTAGAGATGCTGGTACCTATCACCCCTCCTACCTTTTTGAGGCCCTGAAAGAGAGTTCCTGGGTCCAGCCCAAACATTCTGTCCATCACAGCTTCATACTCTGCAGGAAAGAGCAAACCTTTGCTAAGGACACAGCAGCCAAAGCAGGGAGAGTCAGGGATGGGTCCTCTACTGCTCAAGAGCAACACATTCCCACATTGTCTCCACCAGTGGGGATACCCAAATCCAGGGAGGGGCATGTCACCAGCTGAGCTGCCCAGCCAGGCCACAGCTCTGCCCCACAGCAATGGCAAAGCAAATTCCCAGAACCTGTGTTTTGATTCCCCCTTGCAACAGGGACAGTAGCACACAGTGACCCATCTTTTACCACATAAAACCAGCACTAACCCTGAATTCCCCTTTTTCAGAACTCTGTGGTTTCTCCCACCAGAGCAGAAGGGACACACAGAGCTGAGAGTGGCCAGTACAGCCAGAGCAGGGAAAAGCCACTCAGAGATGCCACCTACAGAACCTGCTGCCATCACATTCTGCCACCTCTCCAGAAGACTTGCTGTACACATGGGTGGACAGCCCTGTAGCCAGTTACCTAACACTTTCTCCATTGCTTTCCAAATGCCTTTCTGGCACTCCTTCCCTTCAGCTCTTTTAAGAGACTGCTGGGTCAGTAGTGTAGAACACCTTGCTGATTAAAGCCTAACAAGATACAATACATATTTCCCTAATGAGCCTCTCTAGCCGGTTATACTTTTATAATGCCACCTTTATTTCCAGTAGAATACCAACATGTTAGAAACACTGCTTCTTTTCATCTACAAGTTGTACTTAAATCATTTAAAACTCCACCTACAGACCCACTCATACAATTCACTCACACACAGGCTCTCCACTACACAGCTCCACTGAATCCAAACCAAGTCACCACAGCAGCTACCACCAAGATGTTACACAAGGTACGAGCAGGTGTCTGGAAGCAAACTGACTCCAAGGCTGCACAGACAACCCAACCATTGCTCCGAGCCCAGAACCCAGCAGAGGAGGCCAGAGTTCCAGGCAGTGAGCACCCACCTATCCTGGGGCCTCCCCAGGTTTAGACCCCAGAAAGCACCATCACAAGGCGTGGATGCTTCTTAACCACCCACCTGCAAGAGGCTGCAGGTGACTAGCCAGGAAAAACAAGACAATTCAAACCCAACTTGCCTGAACTTTCCTCATCCGAGTATCTGAGCTTCAGAGGTCTCCTTGTCTTTTCCTTGACAGAAAGCTGCCAGGTCTCGATTGCCATGGGCGTTCCTAGCACTCAAAGGCAAGAAAGCCCTGGGACAAAGCTCTCTGCCCAGGTGGCACCTGCCTACTGCTTCCTCGCACAGGGCTGGCTGGTAGCTGGGAAGAGCACAGGCGCTCACCGGAAAGTAAATAAGTAGAAACCAGCCAGAAAGCAGAACTCGCGCTAAGCAGCCTCGCCAGCCACGGGCGGGCAGCACCGCCGGAGCGAGTGCGACCTCGTCCCCCACTTACTTCGGGACACTTGGTGCGCTTCGTAGAACGCGTAGAGGTGGGAGCCCACGGTGAGGAGCCCGTAGAGCCATAATTCCCAGGCCGGCAGCAGCATCGGCCCGGGAGCTGCTCCCGTCGTCCGCCTCCCTGCGGGCAAAGAGAGGACCGGAGAGGTTTCCCCGCGGAGGACGGGCGGGCACCGAGCAGCGGGACAGCCCGCACCGGGCACTGCAGCCCCGGGCCCCCGCGCTCCGCCGGCAGCTGCCGGCACGGCAGGCGAGCCCTGCGCGGCCGCGGAGGCCCCGGGTCCGAGGGCTCAGCACGGCCTGCACCTGGCCAGACCTTCGGGGCACAAACTGGACCGGGGCCGGACCCCGGCTGCTCTCGCCGACCCGGCACCGAGGGGAGCGGAGGGGGGACCCCACTCCCCCCTTACCTGAGGAGGGCTGCGCCGCCGGGAGGGGAAGGAGCGGCAGCCGCGGCCTCGGGCCAAGGCTCCGGCCCCGCGGTGCGCAGTGACCCCGCGCCCGGCCACTCCCGCCGCTCCACAACGCGGACGGCCCGCGTCCCGCTCCCGCCCGGCCCCCTTATGGGCTGTGCCCACCCCGCCGAGGGAGGGCGGGAGTGGGGCGGAGCTCCCCGGGCCTGCACCTCGTCTCCCGGACGCCGGGTGGCACCGCAGCCCTGCCGGCGGCACGGTGTGTGCACAGCTACGGGGCGAGCACAGCTTCGGGGGGTGCACAGCTACGGGGTGTGCACACTACAGCGGGTACACACAGCTAGAGGGTGCACACACCCAAAGGGTGTACATGCACCTACAAGGTGCACACGCCTACAGGGTGTATAGGCACCTACTAGCTGTACACACTACAGGGTGTACACACCTACAGCCTCTCACAGCCTTCCCCCCCACCCTCACCAGAGTGCAAGGCACACTAATTCAGGGGCACTGTTTTTGCAGTTACCATGACAGAATTTGAGAAAGCAGCAGGCCTGAACAGTACCACCAAAGCAGGAACATGGGGCTGGAAGTGCTGGCGCTAACAACTCCCTCCTGGGTCAACCTGCATTTTAACAAAGGTCCCCATCTCCTGGCACTGCAGACACAGCTAACAAACCTCACTGCTCCTAGTGTTAAAAACACATTCATTTTCCAACCCGAAAAGTTTGGGCAATCTATGCTCATTTGATCTGGCACCATGTGACTGTTAACCTTCTCTGGTTTTGACATCAGTGATGTAATTTTTTAATGGGGGAAAAATTTTATGTCCTTTCAGAGGTTACCTTGCTAGATCTTTCAGTACCTCTCATAAAACAGTATTTCAGTTCTGCTGATCAGTTTGAGGTGTTCTTTGCATCCTCAAATTTTTGTTTCCACATCTTTGAAAGCCAGGCTTCTGTCTAATATTCCAGGTGAAGGCATAGAAACAAAGAACCATAGAACCATTAAGGTAGGAAAAGATGTCCAAGATGGTCAAGTCCAACCTTTGACTGAACACCACCATGTCAACTAAACTATAGCACTAAGTGCCACGCTCAGTCATTTCTTGAACACTTTCAGGGATGGTGACTCCACCATTTCCCTTGGGAGTCTATTCCAATGCTTTACCACCCTTTTCATTAAAAAATTCTTCCTGATGTCCAACCTGAACCTCCCCTGGCACAGCTTGAGGCCATTTCTTTTTGACCTGTTGCTAGTTGCCTGGAAGAAGAGGCCAACTCCCACCTTGCTACAACTTCCTTACAGGTAGTTATAGAGAGTGATAAGGTCTCCCCTTTTCTCCAGACTTAACAGCCTCATCTGCCTCAGCCACTCCTCATATGATTTACTTTCCAGACCCTTCACCAGCTTCAGCACCTCAATGTCTTTCTTGAAGTGAGAGACCCAGAACTGGACACAGTACTCAGGGTGCAGCCTTGCCAGTGCCAAGTACAGGCGGACAATCACTTCCCTAGTCCTGCTGGCCACACTATTGCTGACAGAGGCCAGGATGCCATTGGCCTTCTTAGGCACCCGGGCACAATGCTGGCTCATGTTGAGCCGGCTGACAGCCAGCACCCCCAGGTCTTTTTCTACTGGGCCACTTTCCAGGCACTCTGGCGCAAGTCTGTAATGCTGCATGGGAATTCTATCAGCCTCAGCAGTACAAGGAGCTGTCTTCCCTGTCTGAACCAGACATACATCTCCTAATGTCTCCAGCAATCACATCTGTCCATCAGAACAACATGGTGGTCTTTAGTAATTTTTGCCTCTTCTATTGCCAGGGAATGTCTCACCTTCAGTTTACAGTGTCAATTGTGACAGCCCATAGATATACAAATTTCATTTGCTCTGCGGAACTGCCATAAAATCTCAAGGTTAGGTACATTCTCCTCTCTGATGCCCAGATCCTCTTCTCCACTGACAGTGCTTTCCCGATTTTTTTCCTGGCAGGTTAGTCAGTACCTTTCCCCCTCAAAAAATATGACAACACACTGCCTGACAGCACCAGAACAGCAGTCCTGAATTTGTAAAAACATTCCCACAGCACTGCAGCCGAGTTATGGCCACTAAGGGTCAGCAGAGTTTGTGTTTTCCTAGGGTTTTGTGGTTTTTGTTCAATAGAGTTAAGCTGGCACAGGCAGCAGGCCCTCTAGATGGCTGCATAACACCAACAGTATGCCTGTGGGAGCAGTAAGACAGCTTCAAAAAGAGAAGAGGTATAAAAAAGTTACAGCTTTTACATCAGGTTACACTGAAAAGGACATCTTTGTCACTTGTTTCATGGTGACATTTAAAACCCCATGTACGGTCTGGGACCAGGTGAGCAGCTACTCTTCCACAAGAGTCACTGCTAAGCCCATGAAGCAGGAACACTGACAAACTCTTGCCAATGGCCCCAGCTGAAAAATCTCACTGTCTGGACTTCTACATGAGATGATTATTTTTTTTCCCACTCTTATTCAAAGGATTTTATATGATAAAACATGACAAGAGTCTTAATGAATGACTTTGCAAGACTAGCTGTAAACTAAACTGCTGAACATCACTGGCACAAACACCCCTGCACTGACACAGTTCTCACAATTTTAGATGGCACGAATGAAAAGCAAGTTCTACTACTGTTATAATCACTGACAGACAGCAGTGGAACCTGAGAGCAAAAACTGTAGAAAAGCAGCAGCATAAAGCAATACTTCTCATTTGATCAGCAAGGAGCTAAAGTTTTTTAAATGTCTCATGCCCTGTGTCCCAGCAGCTACGAGGCCTGGCAGCCTCTTCAAGACATCTGCCCTTCAGGAAGAAAGTGGTATGCTATGTACACTTGTGGCAGGTTTCTCCGAAGCCAAATAAAACAATTAACCTTGGGCAGAATGATGATTTGTGATGGTAGAGGTTTCTCTGGGACAAATTCAAAGCATCACTTCAGCTTGAAGGTTTCTACCACTCCTACTCACTCAGAATGGCTACAGAATGCAGAGGCAACAACCTGCCAGAGGAGGTCCATGTCCGTCTATCACTACTAGGAGGCAGCAGGAAGGTGTCCAGTCCCCCCATGGTCTTGATGAACAGTGACAGGTGCAGTGCCAACCTCTTGCAGATTGGTTCAAGCATTACCAGCAGAGTCTGTCTCTAACAGATGTTCATATCCACTTTTTTAACTTCTATCACTTCTGAAACTGGTATAGCACCTCGGTTGAAAGTGTTGGGTTTTGACTGTAAAGTTCAAATGCTGTTTTGTGAAAGTTTGCATTTCTTATGTGATCGGCTACAGATATGATCATCAGAAGCTTAAGCAAACAATTCCATAATCAAGGAGGACAGAGGGAGCAGGAGGCCTTTTTAAGGGGCCCTTACTATTGCCTTTCTATGCAAGTCTGAAGTGAGCTTCTACAAAACTCTTTATCACAGAATCACAGTATGGGTAAGGATGGAAGAGACCACAGTGGATCATCTGGTCCAAGCTCCCTGCTCCAGCAGGGTCATCCTAGAGCACATGGCACAGGATTGCATCCAGGCAGTTCTTGAATATTCCCAGTGAGGGAGACTCTGCAACATCTCTGGACAATCTGTTCCAGTGCTCAGCCACCCATGCAGTAAAGAAGTTCTTCCTCATATTCAGGTGGAACTTTCTGTGCATCAGTTTCTGCCCGTTGCCTCCTTGTCCTACTGCTTGACACTACCAAGAAGAGCCTGGATCAATCCTCCTGACACTCTCAGTTGCCTGTTCTCAAGGCTGAACAGGCCCAGCTCCCTCAGCTTGTCCTCATAAGTGTGATGCTCCAGTCCCCTTATCATCTTCATTGCCCTCCAGTGGACCCACTCCAAGAGCTCTGTGTCTCTCTTTTATTGAGAAGCCCAGAACTGGACACAGCACTCCAGATATGGCCTCACTGGGGCTGAGTAGAGCCTCGTTATTTCTAGGGCCTCATCATGGCCACGGGATGAGGCAGGATGGGAGGTGTAAAAGGCAATGAGGCGGACACCTGAGGCGTTTTGCAGCTGGGAAAATAAACCGAAGGTCATGTTTTTGAGGAAACCCTGTTTTTTCAACAGTTTCACAAGGGGTTAAGAAATCAAAATGAGTATATATGAATCCAGCAGTGGAGCCCTCAAACAGGCTACAGCATAGGGCTTCTCACTGCTTTTTTTGAATATAAAATCCCCTTGGGAATTACAAGCAATGCCCTAGAGCTTTCCCTCACAGGTTGAGATCTCACAGCATTGATTCAAGCCTCTTGTTTTCATTCACCCTCTGGAAATCATGCAGTAATGCCCCTGCTTGCAACATCTAAATGATGGGACACTATCAGCACCTTCTAAGAGTTTGCAGATTAGAAATTCAGCAGCAGACAGGAGGATAAGCTATGTATATTTCAGAGAAATCACAAGTAGGACAAGAAATCTCCACATAGCAAACCAGCAGTATTAAAATGGGGAGAGTCAGAAATATAAAAGGTGTGGTATTTACAAAGAGAGCCAAGTTAAATACGACACAACTGAGGTTAATGTGAACCCTCCCTTTGGAGATCTCAGGCACAGAGTTATGGACTTTAGGGAGACAACGTGCAAGTTTGCTCTTTTTGTCTTGTTTGGCTTGGCTTAATGAAAAGTGAATATTACAGCATTACATCTTTACAGGTTGCTCTCTCCTCTGACTCCCAACCCTGAAACTGGCTTTTTGTGAAGTGCCAAGCATTTTTTTCCTCATCACCTTTAACCATATTTATTTAGAAATTGTTTATAAAGAGAGCCTTGCAATGCACAAAGTCACTATTTCTACATGTGCTTAATGAACCCATTGCATCTTTGAGAGCTTGCTTCATGCTCTGAGGCTGGAAAATTACCATCATGCTTTTGATTGGGGATTCATAAAATTACTTCTGGAAAAAGTACAGTAAATTATTACACAATTGTAACTAAGCAGCTCAGTGTTGGATTCAAGCTGACCATCTCAGAGGTGTACTCATCAATACATTACCTGCCTTTCTTAACTAAAGCCCTGCAAAGCATGGCTCTTGGTCAGAGCCTTTTATTGGACTTCTTTACTGATTACCCATTCTTCCCTCCAGTGAAAGCAGCTTTGTAAGAGAGGTCATACAGCCTTGCTCTCACCACGGATGCAGAGTCCACTTGTGTGTGGTGGCCGTAGCTGGGTTGAGGTTCACCTGTGCTACCTTGATCATGTCTGCTAATCATCTTTGAATCTTAGTTAATCATGTTTGAATATTAGTTTCTAAGTAGTCAGCTATTAAACACAATGGTGGGTTTTTTTCTTTTTCTCACAATACTCCTTAGAAGTTGTCTGGCTTTAAGTGTGAAATCATGGGAGTGAAGGGGTAAGTCAACTCCTACGCACCTTAGTCCTCATAGTGACACCTCCTGTGATTCCTAGCGAGGAAGTGGATAATCTACTCCTGGGGTATTCAAGCACCTCAGTATTTCAATATCTCCGTCATCCATAGGCAGACCAGATGGTCCAGGACAAACATGGGAGAAGGAAATCCTTAAAAAAATCCCTACTTCAGGTACTTCTTACCATTTTTAAGTAATAGTGGAATGAAATTCAGAAAAAAGGGCAGATCGCAACCAGTTTACTGTATTATAATTTACATTATTACAAACGATGGCAAAACTCCCACTGACCTCCAAAAGGGCAAATAGCTGACAAACTGCAAGAGATCCAAAAGGTGTTTTAAATTTAGTTATACTGAGGCTGTAAATCAGATGCAAATTTCATTCTATTATACCACATTATACACATCTTTTTCAGTGGCATAAGAAATTACTCCTATATGTGCACATCTATATTTAATCCATAGCTATATTCCTGAAAACATTGACTTTTTAATCAGCTCACTGAATTGAATAAATGTAGGAAAAAAAAATCAGATTACTATATGATAATTGACAAAAAATATTCAGACAGAATGGCCTCTCTCACTGCCTACTGAGCAGATTTTCTGAACTCTCCATCTCCTTGCATTGCTTCACTATATGAACAGCCAGTAAAGGATCATTTCAGCTATCACAATCACCTGTATTTTACTGATTTATCTCTTACTTCCTATTGTTTACGATATCCTTGTGAAAGAGTGGGAATATATTCCAGGTTGATTATTTCTGTTTGGCAGAATATTTTTCTTTTGCCTTTTTAAGGTTTGTGAAACTAGAAGGACTCAGTGGACCTTACTGTTCACAGATGGAGCCAATAAAGCCCAGTCGAATAGACAGCTGTTCAGTCAGAACAAGCAGAGGATTCTCCCTCAGAGCAGTCAGGAAAAGATCAATCTTCTATGTCAACTTTCTGGTAGAAATATTATTTCTTACGAACATTTCTAAGCGGATTAGATAGATATCTTTTATTAATGGATTTTGCTATATCTTAGTTTCATGAGCAATTCCAGTATTTCCCTTATTATTATGACTGCCCTCCCTTCAGGGACTGTCTTTTTGTTACATGACTGTGTGGGGCCAAATCAATGATTGCCAGTTGTTCCCCCTAAGTTCTACCACCACATAGATAATAAAAATTCACTGAATACTCAAGTCAATGCAATTTTATTTCTGGCCACAGTCACACATGCTCCTTGGCTACCTGGTGCATTTGTGGCCTTTTGGCTGCAGGGTCCTATTACATATACACTTATGTATACTTATGTATACTTAGATCAGTCTGCACCTGCCTCTACATTGTGTATTAAATAAAAAGCTTAGAGCTGGTTTCCTACCTGAGTACATGAATGACATCCTAAGAAGTAAGGTAGCATTATATTGCTGGTCAGGAGGAGCCTTCCTCTAAGCGTATTTTAGAAAACAAATTATTTGTATGTTTTCTCAGAGAAACTTTCTTGCTTTTGCATTGGCTTCTCTCTAATTTGTCTCCGTTTTATGTTTCACCTTTCCATGAAGAGACAGTAGTACCCCAGGATGGGCTTTCAAATTATAAAAAAATGGACTTCAGGATGCAGATATCTTCTATTTTCCTTCTGTATTTATGTAACAGGCCTTAAATACATAAAAATTATAAGAAGGGCTCTGTCATACTTTAAGCACTTTTTAGATTATTCTTGAGATTATGCATTTCAATAGGAAAAAGAATTCAAAAGCTCTCTTGGTGCCTGTGCAAAATGCCAGCAACATCTCACACTTTGAGGATAATCTCTTCATATAATAGTGCTAAAATATTAGCAAAAATTGCATTTAACTCATAAATATTTACATCTATTTGAAATGCCAAAATTTTGCTCCACAACTAGCACAAATCAACTGAGTAACATTGTGTAATGGTTTTAAGTGGGTCATTGGCAACTGTGGCTTATAACTGCAACATGATTTGCAAATACATCAAATTGCTGCCTCAGGACAAGGTGCTGCTTCTAGTGCACAATGTCTTCATTAACTACTGTAGATTCAGAATAGGTTTCAAACCTCACATCCACCATGTACTGCCACCATCTTCCTGCCTTATTTAGTCCAAGTTCATAGGTTTTTACTGGAAAATGAGAAGAGGATTCACCTCTTTAAAACAGCACCTTGACATAGCAAGTGAACTGAGAAAGAGGCACCCCAAATGATGCAAGCCCTGCAAGACAGATCATCCTCTGGGCTGCCTGGAAACATAACTGAGAGTCATCATCTCTCAACAGTGGTTTACACAGTTCAGTTAATTGAGATTTAGTGCAAAAAAAACCCCAAAGACAATTGTTTGGAAGACCAAAAACCAGAAAAATCCTTTCCTTTATGTGTATCCCAGAAACTAGGTACAGCACCACACTTGCATTTTTTTCCTCCTTTTTTCAGCCCAGTATCCTGCATTCTTTTTTTACCCTGCTATGGAAAAACAGAGAAGTCTTTTTCCCCACCACATTGTTTTTCTTGAGCTTGCTTCTGTTATGGAGACAGGTGGAAACTCTGAGGCTGAAGAGAATTCAAGATCTGCTCCATTCACATCCTGAAGTTTGCTCTGAGCTTTAGGTCATGCAAAAGGGGCATAACCATTTGTATTTTAAATAGGAAGTGGTACTGGCTGCCTTGAGGGTGTGGAAAGGAGGACCTGCTCTGGCTGCTGGGGCAAGCATATTCCTTGCAGCCCTTGGGGAGCACAGAGGGACCATCACCAAACTAAGAGTGACCCTGGGAGCTTTCACAGTACTCCCTGGGATACAGGGAGTCTGCACAAGAAATAAAGCAGAGCTCCAGGTGCCTGAAGATATTTTGTGTCAAACAGGGAAATGGTATTTCAGCCTTATGTTATTTTAAGTGGCAGTGTTTAGTTAGTACTTCCAGTTTACCCAATTTCAGTTTGAGAAGCCAGTCCTTCTTAGAAATTAGCCCATCATTCTCATGGCTGTTCACAGCCTTTTCTCAGGAAGGGAGTTTCTAGAGTAAGGGTCAGACAATAGACCTGGCTCAACTAGCCTCATCATTCACAGTCGCAGCCCATACCTAACGAACAAAGCTGAAAATTAATGGTCTTTCATTCCAGTCATGGCTGAAGTTGCTTTTTGTTTTAAATTAAAGTCTTTAAGAAAACTCTTTCTTTCAATGCTATGTTTTGCTACTGACTGGTCTGCTTTGTCCTGCTTCAGACTTGCTGCCAGCTGATCTGTGGCTATTTTGCCACACAGCAGAGAGACGCTTGAACTGCAGGACTGCTGCTGACCTACACAGAGGCAACTGAGTGCCGTGTACCACTCTCCACTGAGCTGCCAGTTTGTTTTCAGATGAAACACTCTGTGGACATTTTGAGTAAAACATTCTGAACAATGTCTCTCTTCACCATTTCTACTGCAACATTCTCACCACAAGGAAACAGTGGGAACATTTTTGGTTTCCACTTTCTATAGCTTTTTCTAAGGAAATGCTATTGTGGAGTGCTCTAAGAACGCAATTGTAGGTCCTGTGGTATAAGTTAAACATTTATCTGTCCTGATTACTTTATAACAGAGTGCACAACACCATTCTTATGAGCTGTTTGTATTGAATCTCACAATTAAAATGCACTTTGTATCATCAACGTGTTTTCCAAGCATTAGTTTCCCAACATCTTATAAAATTACTCAGCAAAATGATTGATATTATCACCATTTTACAGATAAAGAAACTGAGGTGAAGAGATCAAGTGGTTTATCCAAAACCTTGGAAAGAATCACAGTCAGACGCAGGACTGGCGGTTCCAGGTTTTGTCTTGTGCTCAGAACAATCCTTCATGCTTCCCTTCTGAAGACTAACTATTGCCAATAATCATCTGACTTCATCATTCTCCAGGGCATGCTGCAAGGCACATTTGCTTTCCCAGACTGAGAGAAGCCAGGAGAATGACTCTGGTAAGAAAGCCAACAAACCTTCAGCTACCAGGTTATTGATGCCTAGGCAATGCCTGCTCTTGGAGTAGTCTATTTGGATAATTGTGTTTTAAGAATGTGCTGGGAAGTGCTTTGAGAAAAGCATTCCATTTTAACTAATGAATGTTTACGTGGAATAAATATGTTAAAATAATGCGTCAGTATTCTTCACATCAATAACGACTCTCATTTATGTCCATTTTCTGAAATGGGGGGAATCAACAGAAAAGAGGCAGATGAAACAACTGTAAGTATGATATATACCTTCTTGAAGGGCATAAATGAAGAAACTGTTAAGTTATTATAGCTTGAAAGCAAGTAATTTTATTTTTTGTATTTTCTAAAGAGGGGAGAAAATAGGTAGAGAAGTATGATATTATGGTAAAAAACTGCTTCAGGAAGGTACTTACATTCCTCTTCTGAGATGTCTGCTATCTGTGATTCCCCAAAACATTATTGTAAAGATGAAAAACATTCACTACAGCCTTAGAAGAGTTTAAAAAAATGCTCAATGTTTCAAGAGAATAAATGTGACCTATTAGTGAAGAATACTTTTCAACAGTAATTTTCAACAAATTGGTTTGTTTTCCACTACTGTATAACATCAGCATCTTTTCTTTTTCATTAGAACTAGTCAATTTTTGAGGCTCTGAGTGAAAAAAAAAAAAAAAGAAAAACAAAATTGTTAAAAGCAGCTTAAGTGCACACAGCAAAAATTTCATAATTCCCTACTCTGTTACCACTTTTATTCTTGGTATTACTTTTTATGTGGAAGAAACCAGCAAAAATCTTGTTTAATACCTTTTTCTAGTGTCTTCTGTGAGTCCCAGATGTTTATCCACAAACTGAGCAGGAGCAAATGTTGTCCATTTCTAAGTGACCCTTTTTGATTCCCATTCAAAAATCTGCAGTCACTTAAACCTCGCCTGCTTGACAGTGCACACACCCACACAAACAGGACATTGTTCTCTGTTCATCATGCTTGAAAACCATGTCTGAACTTGTGAGTTAAAAAAAAATCATGTGGCCTTAGCTGCAGGACACATACTTCTTTGCGGGTATGACCTGCAGCATGTTTTTTTTTGTTAACAGCCCAAAGAATAGGTGCAGTGTAGTTTTAAAAATTAATGCCACTTTCCCAGGGCAATGCAGTGCTTTTCTTCCATTGTTTTAGGAGTTGGCTGACAGCATGTATTGGCCATGTAGCAAGTCAAGTGTCTGAACTAGAGAATCTCAACATGCCAGAAGCTCTAATACCTTACTTACATCAGATAGTAGCTGTATTAGAAAATTACACGAAAAGTAAGTCAGCCTGAAAAAAGGATGTAGATCAAAAGAAAAAGCAGTAATTCCAGTTTTGATGGATAATACTAGCTATAATACAGAACAACTCACAGAGGACACAACAACAGTCCATGGATCCAGACACCTGGTCCCCAGAGAGACAAACTATGAGGCTGGGAGCAGAATGAGAAGTCCTGCAGCTGAGGGAGGGCAGATAGCAGGAGCCAGTGGCAGCAGGGCAGGGATGTATGTTTAAAACATTGACATGTTGTTTAGGGGACAAACTGATATTGGTCAAACTGATACAATCACCTTTTAGTCTTACAGCTGCCCTCATATAAGTGGTATAAGTCTACAAGCACAGTACCACCAAAATTGGATATGAACTTCTCTGGAACATTTTCTGCACCTCAGTAACACTTTGGCAGGCAAGCAGGCCTGGAGAAGTACATAACTATTCCCTGCTCCAGACTATACTTCTTCAGATTAATTACTTCCCAGCTAAGATAAGTTTTTTCTAGTTATGAGAGGGAAGTTTTTATCTCGTGTTCAGGTAGGAACATCACACAGGTCCAAATTACAGTGTTTCATATATATAAATAGATATGCTAAGTATGGATCTGCTTTTCTTCATTTGGACAGACATTCCTTAACTAAGGAAAAGGTATTTCTTCATCTGGCAGTCAAGAGGTGCATTTCATCAGGCACACTTATATGATAGGCTTCCAGGAATGATGAAATTACTGTTTGAGAGAAAAAGTCCAGACTCATAATGGTCCACGTGAGCCTCATTTGACCATGTCTACCTTCTTAAGGAAATTCTCATTTGAATTAGCATGGTACCAGAACAATTTGATTTTGAAGGTTTTAAACTGATCTCTGTCTTCTGTAAGAGGTGACTCATGTTCACCCAAGCAGTCCATTCTCCTGTGGATATCAACAACTCACAGGGAAATTAGAACTGTGTGTACACATCTACCTAGGGGAACATTCCCATCCAGTTTCACCCTGACACACGCACAGAGTACCCAAAACATCTGGACCTATTGCAAACAATGAGAGTAAAAGCATGTGTGGCTACCAGGGACCCTTTAGTCTCCAGGCCAGAAAATCATTCGAACTAATGGAACCTTGAGGGCATGCTCAAGTTTTCTTATTTCATTGCTGAATAGAACTGATTTGCTCAGCTGAGACTTCCATCTTCGAGGAAAGAATCAATGCTACCACACCAACTCTCCCAGGCAGCCTTACAATAACAAAACATCAAGTGTTCATTAAGTAAGAACATGAAAATACCACCAGGTGAGTAAGCAGGTTGCAGTTTCAATAGTGTTTTCATCATAAACACTGTGAATTTTTTTAATTATTATGAAAAGCTCTTTGACAGTGTAATTTCAAGTAAATCATTCTGTACAAAGCTTTTTTATTTATTCTTTACAATTTCCATCATTGGATATTAGCCTTTTCAAAGGAAGAGCAACTTGTCAGAAAAAATGCCTGCTTCAGAATTTAATGAGAACATTTCTTCTTTCTTTTCTCTGAAGAGGATTATAATATGATGGGTGAAATATAGGAATAATTAGTCCCATTAGAGAGTAAATTCCAAACAATATTTTCTTTTTAAACAATCTGAACTGGATAAGCAGGATTTGGTTTTGGTTTACCAACCAAGGAAATTATTAATTAGTTCTAATTGCAAAATCTTTATCCTGGTAGATGTTTGAACCTTAAAACACCCAGGTTGGCTTTTGCATCCTCCAATCTGCTTCTGAAAAATAGGTTATAAAAATTCTCCTTTCAATATTGGGTTCTAGACCATTGTTATTTTACAGCCAAAATATTCAGGGCTCAAATCAGCTGTACAGCTGGAGCGGCAAGTTACTCCCTCCAGTGTGAAATGTCACTTGATCACTCTGGAAAAGGGTTTTTAGCACACACAAATCTAGATGCTCGACTGATATAAACCTTCACAGCCCTACAGACATAAACTAGCTAACACTTATGTCTTTTTAATCTCAAAATCCCTAAATTAGGCATAACACGTCCAGGGGATCACAACAGACCAAGGATGAAAAAAGATGAAGTTCAATAATGAAAAGAGCAGAATAGAGGCTCCTCACACTGTTTGTTTTATAAGTTTTCATTTTTCAATAAAAGCAAATCCTTTAAATTGCTGAGGGAATTTTTTTCATGGCACAATTGGTGTAACCAGGGGAACTGTTGAGAAGGAACAGAGTGAGGACCAAGGTCAAGCATCACTGGTACCATGGGCATAAAAGGAAGAAGATGTGGTTGGCATCAGCAAAAAACAAATTGGTGAGGGCTGGAAAATCAGCTGCCCAGCTCTACAAGGGAACTGATCTTCTTGTCAGGGCTCTGGGGTTATCCTGGCTTAGAGCTACATTTGGCGGAAGTTTGTGCTGGTCTGTGAGGCCTCTGACAGATCATCTAATGTAATCAAGTGGGATTTCAGATACACTCTCCCACTGTTCTGCATACTGATGAGACTAACGCATCACGAGCAGCACACAGAGACAGATACCTATGACACTATCCAGACCCCTTCACATGGGCCTTTGGGAAAGAGCTGGGGGAACTACACAGGGATTTCGGAGTTTTCTTGTCCTGATTCACAATCCAGGACTCAGTGCCAGACTTCCAGGCTTATCCAGCTCTCAAAGAAATCTCAATCATTCTTGGTATATATTGAAGCAATCTATAAGGAAATGCAGTAATAGATTTTTTTCAGAGTGGGTATGAATGTGGAAAAATATCTGGGTAGGGCATTAGTCCCCTGTGAAATTATGTTCAGGACATTATGTTCCTGAGATGATCCCATTTCGTTAGCAGACTTTGTGCTTTTTGCCTTATGCCTGTGGAGGCTGGTTACAACATGAGAAAAGATGAAATGTCTCACCACCACCACTCCCCCAAAAATCAGAAAACAAACAACTTTCTATGTCCAGTTCTAAATGACAGCGGGCTTGAAAAGGGAGGGAGTTTCAAGCTAGCTACTTATTTCCCTCTGTGACTGGAAACTAACTGCTGCAACCACAGAATAAAAATGAAAGGGAAGCAAGACATAAAATGCAGGCAGTAACAGTCCTGGATGCTAAATTAACAGAATTATATTATCTGTCTGTGAGACCATGCTGAAAACTTGCAGTATTCCAAATCATAATCTTTTTTTATGGTGGGTCGAGGCAACATCTTGCTTTAGTTTTTCACCACAAACGTCAAAAAAAACCCAGTGATTTGAACCAGACGCTTTATATTTGTGCACATTTTAGGGCAGCTCTGACTTAGCAGATGCCTTGTATTAATAATATACAGTTGTGACAGGAAATGTGGTTTAGGTTCCTGGAAAAACATGAAAGCTAATTCCATTACTCCATTTCATGGTGCTTTTCCTCAAATGCTAAACTGGTTTTGATTATACTGAAACCTTATAGTGAGAAAACTTTGTCAAGAGTATTAACTGATCAGGGCTTATCCTCCTTCTTACACATCTTCTCCTGCTGACCTACATTCTGGGCTACCTGTGAACAAGCCTAAAACACACAGACAAAATTGTCCTACAAGACCTGATAATGTTGCAGGGTCCTTTTACTATTTCAATTATTATTTTTCCTTAGAGGCACTGTGTTTTGCTTCCCATTCTTTTTTTTATTCTGCCCGCATAAAAGCATTCCAGACTCTTTCAGTTTAACAAAACATTTCAACAACAACAACAACAACAACCCCCCAAAACCTCTTATCCATAGTAACTAGACAAATCATGGTAATTGATCTCTAGAGGGAGTTTATTAAAAGCCTAAGCACAAACACTTTCCAGAACACTGTTGTAATAAGCATGAACTCCAACAAATGCTCCGTTTGCTATCTGCAGTTCGTCATTTCATACGTTTCCAGCAACTGACTTGAAAAGGGTTTTTTTCCAGGGAAAGGAAAGCACGTTCTGGTGGATTAAGAAATAATACTGAAGTGAATTTGCTTCAACTAACTTTGTCGTCAGTGCCAGAAGATTTATACAGCTTATGGATCGCTGTATAAAAAGTTACAATAAGAACACATTACTTCCAGTGTATCTAAATACATGTATTTTTCACTAATAAGCCTCAATTAAATCCCGAATTCAAGAGCAATAGTCTGATGATTAGCAAGCTATTTTATAGCCAAAGAAGGATAAAATATTTAATTGATACCTGACAGTAGAAAAGGATAACCAAATAAGAACAAGCAATGAAACAACCCACACCATAAACACAGACAAACATCTACAGCTAATATTGTGTTTGGAGCAAAAGCAAATGTCTGGAGGTGAATTACAAAATTAGAAAAAGCTGAGTTTAATAAGAGCTTAACTGAGCTACCCACAATGGAAAGAAAGCACTTTGAGGTTTCACAAGGCTCAACCCCTCCACTGCAAAAATCTCTCCATCAGAGTATCAAATGACAGTAAACTTAATCAATGAAAAAACTAATCAGAGGCATTATATCAAACTTTCATTATTTCATCATGGTGCAGTGACACAACACTGAACACTAGTGTGTAACTCCCACCCCCAACCAAGGTATCACATGCATGGTGGATTTGTCCTTACCCTCCCCCAGCATCACAGTATTTGCCCAGGCACAGCTGATTCCTGTCAAAGTGTTTGTTGTGGCTTGTGGGAGCTTGAAAGGTTCCAGTATTGTAGCCTTGGGTTTGACCTGCCTGTAGCTTAGGTGTTAGGTGAACAAATGTGTGAGATATTGCTCTCAACCTGTCTACTTTTAGAAATCTGAGGATGAATTTATTGTGCAGCTCACCGGTTTTCAAATATGGCCATGGTAGTCCTCACAATGGTAATGTTTGGCAATATCATTGGAATCACATCAGGAGTTACGTTTACGTACATTTTGTTTCAGATTCAGAAAGCCCACAAAAAATATCCCCATTCATGGAATGAAAAAATCTGTTTATAATGCTGAAATGCTTCCTCTCCTGTTACTTTTACTGCATACTTTTACTAATCTACAATCAGTAAAATCAGTAATTGTTTTCTGAAGATTTTTCTCTGCAAACCACACTTCTTATCTATCTGGTAAAACCTGAAAGGGCAGCAAAGAATTTCATATGTGAACAAAAGTCATGCTCTCTGCTGTGAAGAGTTTTTTAGTTAAAAAAGGGGATGTCAATAGCTGAGGAGTACAATTTAACCTTGCTCAATGTAAGTAGCAGAAAATGAAATAAGCTGATGATCTTTTTCCAAGGAAGGTACCCTAAAGTCCCTGCTGAGGCCACAGCTCTTCAAAATATGTATGCACACATATTTGATGTATGTTTTGTTCATTTTCTACTACATATATACATATATGGAAATGCTTTTTCAAGAATCCTGCTCTAATGCTTCATACCAGAGCAGTAGACAAACAATAGCCCTTAGCTATCCTTTTGCAGACTTGTATCAACACAGATCATAACAGAGCCCTGGATCATGTACCCACCTTAAAATCATATGGCAAAAAAATGAAGAGTCCTATAATAAGGAGTTAATGGATTAAATGTACTAAACAATGTCTTAACTTGGATTGTAACCATTGCAAAGGGAGATTTTATCAGATACCAGGGAAACCAAGCACAAAAGGCAACAAACTGCAAATTAGCAGCTGTAAGAATAATTATTGGGTCAACCCTCCACATTAGCGGGACATGCACTACTACCTGAAATCCTTAAAGCAAGACTAAATTGCTTCCTTACAGTGTACACGGTCAGTTGACTACAAGACGGCTTTCACCAGGAAACCCTGGTAAAGTTCTGCAGTTTGTGTAATGCAGATGATTAGACTAAATTATTGTACTCATCAAGTCTGGCCTTAAACTACATGAAATACTAAAAATTATGGTGTGTGTATATATATGTACCATCAAGGGAAAAGCAGAGTATTTTGCATAGGAAAATAGAAAACACCAGTGGAAAGGAAAGCAGTATTTCAGCCGAGCCATGGCTTTGTCTGGCCAAGTCTTGAAAAGTTTCAAGTGAGCAGATTTCAGCACCTCTTTGAGTAACCTATTTCAGAAATACAATACTCTCCTAATGGAATTTTTTCTAACGTACCGTCTGAAAAATGATATTCCAAATATCAACAGATTCAATTAATCCACTAATCAAAGCCTCCGAAAAAGAAGCTAGGAAAATCTATATGAGTGTTTCATAGTGTGTGAAGATAATTTAGGGAGGCTGAATGGCTCACAGGGATCTACACTGTATGTACATGTTCACAGGGTTGACTTGTGACAAATTGTGGTGAGAAACTTCTGTGGATTTTTCAACTTACATCCTAGAACTTTTAAGAGTATGGTCTTCTGGGAAAGAGTTGTCAAATGGACTTCCATTCTGAGCATTATATATATTAATAAGTACCTTTGTATACATTCACACATCCTCTCCAACATGCAGACATAAAGATTTTCAGTAGCAAGAAAATGTCTGTCAAAGCACTGGAGTCTTTTGTTTTGAACAGATGAAAGGAATAATTGGACAAAAAAATTATTTGAAGTACTTTATCAATTTTGGTAGTAGCCTTTAATACATTATGTGCTTCATTGCTAGAATTAAATAAACTATTGTGGAAATACTAATTTGTAGGTATTAGGATGCAAGGGCATATGGCTCCCGCCAGTATTTGAACTATGAAAAGGTATTTTTGCAACTTCAGACAGTGTCAATAATGGAAAAAAAAAATCCTGAAAAGGCACCGTAAGTAATTTGATAGGTAAGTGTTCATAATAAATATGTCAATCCAACTAAAGGTTTGAATACCTCAGTTTGGTGTAACATCAGGTGTTTTTCCCTGATTCTCACTCCATGCTCCCCTTTATGTGGAAAGACACGTGTCCACCATAAGACTGAAATAGCAAGACTTCCTAAATGTTGTAGTCATGTTTCCATAGCTGCATGGCTCTAATAATATAGCTGGAGAAAACCAGTGGGCCTGACTACAGCTGCTTTTGTGGTATTACACCGAAAGCATGGAAGAAAGCAGAAAATTATACAAGGAAGACCCCACTCATTTCCTTTGGTGCAAGGTGCTCCCTCAGCAGGTTGACTGAACAAGCACAAGGGCAAAGGAACAAGCAGCAGTAAACAGCTGAGTTGTGTGGCTGCACTACAACTGTAGGGCAGTGCAGAGATGGTTAAGCAGGCTTTAAATGAGCTTGCTCAAATGCTGGACATCATCAAACTGCAGACTAACCTGCCAAGAAGTTGGGTAAACCCTCTGCTCATCTCTACCACAATTAAATTGATCCCAGTATCTGAGTCAGCTCCATGCGTTTCCACGGCATGCTGCAGACTGAAGTGCAAATGTATCCTTTACAACGAAAAAACAGTCAAGGCTAAAAGGAGCTGGAAACTTCCTCTGTGCAAACACGGAAAAGAGCTGACTTAACTAATCTATGTGCAGTTGTATTAATGAAAGTCTAACTAAATCTAACATTTTGTAAAGGTCAATAAACACTGTTGCAGTTGGTGGATTTCCATCCATGACTACTGAGATTTATTAAGAAGCTTAGTTTTTCCAAGAAAGGATTACCAAAGAAAGAATATTGCCAATTTTTTATGATTTACTAAAATAGTGAGTCTAAATCATTAGATCATAGCATTACATTTCTTCTCAAAATTCTGCTTTTCTACAAAGGACCAAATAATATTTTAAACCTGAACAGAGCTTACGTTAATACAGAGGCTGAGGATTTTTAGTGGAATTTGATCACACAGTCTGATTTGAAAGGAAATCTCTGGGAATTGGGCGAAGGTACAACCACAATGTGCTCCTGTGTCATAATAATGTACAGTGTAAGTAGTCCCTTAAAAGTCACTTGTACAGTGAACTGGAAAAGACCCATATCAGGGTAATGAAGGCTTTGGGACATATGCAGACTTATTGATCTTTTCTTTCTGGGCACATGCAAAATTATGTGTAACGTGGCCAAAAGGAAGGTTTGCATAATTAAGGAATATAAAACGTTGCTTCTCCCTGTATTTGCCTTGATGGAGTTATTTGGCTCTTCAATCAAAACTGGTCAGTTTCCCTCCCTTTAGAAAGGACAAATGAACTAAACAGATATACTTCTAATAAGAAATCTTGCATATGCATACCTAGTACTCTGGTTACTTACAAAAAACATTTCCAGTGCAGATTTTTGCTTCTGACACCTTGGTCAGAAGAAGTACCAGAAGCTGCCATTTAGGAAGTGATGCAAAGTGCACTTCATCCTCATTTCATGCCAATTATCGACTTCATATGCAGTCTTCAGGACATTTTAAATTTAGTTTAGTTTCTAAGAAAAATTAAGGTTAAAAGGTGGAGGTTAATAGCTTCTGATTAAAAAAACACACGCTAAAATCTAAAGGTTTTGCTGTGTGCACATGCATTGCCTGTTAAACAATATACTAAAAAGGCCCAATTTTCTTCTTACTTCTGTAGGAATCATGAATAACACTGGAGAAGTGAGTCGTGAGTAACACCAAAGAAGTGAAACTCATTTCCACAACACAGAATCAGTAAGTACCAGCTCTTGGTGGACTGCTCATTTGTATTTCTACAGCCTTTTTGTGCCCCATCCTTAAGAGCTAAGACAGCTCTGTGAATGAAGTGACTTCAAGCTCTACAAAACTCCATGAAAAACTATTCAGCATGGAGATGGGGATACAATCCCTGGCTGAAGAAACTTCTAGCTGCATACTGCCAGAAACTGAGAGGGTATACTGACAGAAGTAAGACTGTATGCTTGTCTAGTAAACTTTTTACCCAGGGCTCTGCTATCAACCCGTATAATGCATGAGACACTGGAACAGGCAAACCTCTGGTGTGACTCCCTCAGCTGTTCCTACCTTCAAAGAGAAGAGAATGGGGCCTGTCTTTTACTCAGTCAGATTTGCACCAAACGTGAGTAAATGTGTAAATTGTGTTGCCTTTCATTCTGATTTCATTCCCCATTTCAACCCTTCACTTTTCTGCCTGTGTGAAGCCTAATTAATTCTCTTACAGAGGAAAAGTGAATGTGATATCAACACCACTGCCCTCTAGCTCCTTGCTCCCCTTGACACATGCTCACTACTTAGCCTCCTAAATCTTCTGTTGGACAAAAGAGCAGTCACAATTTGCCATGGCATGCAGGTCTGAAATTAAAGGCACAATTTAGCAATAACATAATTTTGTCTTTTGAGTTTGTATTGCTCATTTAGTTTAACTTTCCAGAGTTAAGCAATGGGATATAAAGAACTATTCTGTCCTGGGAACCAGAGAACAAAAAAAGCTCAGGGAGCTTTTTGTACTGAGTGGATTCACAAAGATCTCACCATAAATTCTAGTCAGAATGGGTGCTCTCTAGCCCCATTTCCCTCATGGATGATGCTGGATGAGTACCTCAGAGCACTATGCCACACAAATATAAACAGCCTGTGCTTTAATATGAGGCCTCATGGTATAGGGACATCCCCAAACATAGCAGTATGAAGCTAGGAGCAGGATCCTGCCTACATGTGCTGTGCCTCCCAGGTCTCTATCTCCCCACAAAGCCCCTCCCTACTCTACAGTCCACAAAGAGCGCGTATATAGTCCCCTTCCTTTAGCCCTGTGCCTTGCAAGTCACTGTCACTTTACGAGATTTGGCAGGCAAAGTCCTACACCAGCTTCCAACCCCTCATCTGAAATAGAGCAAGCAAATGTCACTCAACCAGCAGACAATGGGGAGAAAAAGCTTTGATACACTGACTTAGTAAAACTCAATGACCTGGTTGCAAATCCACTGTAATCCCATGTTATCAGAAGGAATTCCCACTTGTTTGAGGAAGCTTTCTGTTATGCTCTTATCCTCCCTAATATACACACTTGCCCTGTTGCTTTGCTTTCCTTGTACAATACAGCAGCACATGGAAAATTGGGAAACTGAATTGCTGATAACATCACACACCTTTAACAAACTAGCTGACTGATGGATTCCTACCAGAGACTGTGCTCACTGACCAAGCTTTAAATTTAGAAAGGCAAGCATGTAGCTTGACTGAAGGGAATGTCATCCAATAACTGATTATATTATTAGATAAATGCCTGAAAGGACCAACTGAGGTAAAGAATAAACTCAACATCTTTACTAATGGAGTATGGTTCTTTCTAAGAAAGAAAGAAAGAAAAAAAAAAATGGTTTTAATATTTTAGTCTATTACCAGAACGTGCTATCATAGCACATCATCAGGATATGCATGAAGAGATTGGAAATGCATATGCATGGCAGGACACGCAGGATACGCATACGCATGGCAATGTCAACTTAAGATATAGGGGAAAAAATACTTCTAGGATTTCAAACATGTCCATTAAGTTAAAGTATCATCTGTTATTTGAATAAAACTCTGCTGGAGTGAAACTATACAACTGCCATAGATCACAACCACTACATGCAGCACATAGCAATGGAAACTGTAACCCCGCTGGGGAAAACAAAATTAAACAAACACACGCAACATAAATGTTTTTAGGGGTTTCTCTCCCTGCAAATACTGTACAGACTCCTGATCTCCAGAAAAATGGAAATGGCTCTTCATTTACACAAAGCTCTTCAGTGCTTGGGTCTGCAGAGAAAACAGACCAGATCTCTGAGGAGGATCAAAGTTTGCCAGCCAGGCCTCTGGTTTGTATTTAATCTCTTTCATCACACCCTTATCCCAGCTGCTTGTTCAGTAAAAGTGACTCCCTCCTCTCTCATTACACTACCCCTTTTCACAGGAGACACTCTCTTAGCCTAGATTTGTACCAAATATCTCTTTGCTTCCAAGCAGCCCAGTGTGCCCCCCTCTCCCTCTGCCACAGCCTGCAAGTGCTGGCAGTGGGCAGGCTGCCTGCTGTGGGAGATGCTGACACACATCTCTGTCATCGAGCTGCAACGGCTGTGACTGAAACGCCATCTCAAAGCCCGATCTTTGTGGCACTGGGGCTGACTCTTCCAGGTGCCATTGGGAACCTTCGCCCTGGACCATCCCTATGGATTTGCTTGGGGCGGAAGGGAACCCATGTATTGCCCACCAACTACGCTACTTCCTTTCTCTCCTGTGGCTTTCAGTTTCTCTGGGAGATGACTGGAAATGTATTTGCACTTAGGGAAATTCCTGCTTTGATAAGTGGCCCACAGTTTTATCACGATTATTCTAAGAGGAATTAACACAAAATTCCCAAGCCCATTGTATTTCATATTGCCTGTGGAGAGAATCCCCAAACAACCTTATTTGAAGCCCTTGTTTTGTCTATTACTTATTTAGCTGCCATTGACAGAAAGAAATCTCCAGGGAAAATATTATTTTACAGGAACTTGAATTTTACTTTAGCCAGTTGTGACAAAATATCTAAATGAATTTTAGCCTATTGAGAGTTTGGGGTGTCTCTTTTATATTAAAAGAAGTCAACTTATTAAAAGAAAATTATTTTAAAGTATGGTCACATAAAAATCCATGTATAAAGACCCCATAAAAAAATTCCAGACATCCTTTACTTGTGGTGGTTCAATTTCTGGAGAAGTTTTTTGTTTTGGTTTGGTTTAGTTTCCAGTTTCAAGCCAAAAATCTACATTTCCACACTCAGGGTACAACAAAGGCCTCTGAAACAGAAACAGAGGGACAAAAGTGACTTTCTTTTTAAGAATCTGGTAGTTGACAGGGAACTACTACGGGAAACAGATGAGAAACACAGACTCCAACTGAGCTGTGTGAAACAGGCAGTCCCTGTTTCTTGCTAGACAAAATGGCAGGCACATAGGGCTTCTCTTTATTTCTGCTGCTTTTTCTGTTATGATCTATTTTATGTTTCCGTTAAGAATAGCCTGGGATTTTTTTTGTCTGGCCGGGCTATCCTGTCCATACCTATCCAAGATCCGCACACCCCTAGGAGAAGCACAGCTGGCCCCACAGCCGGGCAGAGCACATGGGCACTGAGCCCAGGCACAGGGGAGGGACAAAGCACACAGCTTGGCTGCAACCTGTGCTCAAGACAGCACAAGCGCTCAAGGGAGGACAGTTGCAGTGATGTGAAAAATAAGCTGGCCCATGGAGAACTTAGAGTCATTGACAACCAGCTGGTCACTGCAAGCTGGGTGGGACCAGTTCCCACAAAGGTCCTGAACAGTTTTTTGAACAGGAAAGCAAAGTTAATATCTATTTTTGCCAAAGAGTTTAATTGAAAAAGGAAGAAACATCAGTTTTACAGATTGTTCATCCAAGTATGTTCTTCCCTGAAAAGCACGTATTTTCTGCATGCTTTAAGATAGTGTCCTGCTATGTCTGGAGAGTGAACAAATTGAAGAGCCAAACCTGTTCCAGAGCACCAGGGAGCAGGCAGTTGCTGAAGAGATACTTTAGTACTGGCACAGGTTACCAAAGGATTCTGTGCAATTTCCATCCTTGTAGAATTTTAAGAACAAATTAGACAAACAGCTCCCAGAAACTATAGGCGTGTGTAAATCAGGAAGAAAGAACCATATCTCACAATCTCTTATGGTTCTATACAGCTATGAAGAGACCTTTCAGGAAGTCACTTAACATTTCGTTATCAGCCACAAGTGAAAGGGAAAGAAACCAAAACCACTTTTTATTAATTTACTATGAGTCAGAGCACAGAGCAACAACTCTGATTTTGAGTAATTATTTCTGCTGCTACCCAGAAATTAGGTTCATGGAACAAGTTTTCATCCAAGATTTTAGAGTACACTAGAGTATGTTTCTACCTGCCTCTGTGGTAACTCACTCTACTAGAGGAACATAACACAAGTTAGCAGACCTTGAGCATTTGAGAACTGTGGGCAATTTCAGCAATTCAACAAATAAATAAAAAAAATTAATCCTTTAGACCCTAATTGACACGGGAGGCTTATTAGCTGGTATGAATAGGTATGAAGATTTACCTTCTGTACACAAAAAGGACCTTGGTTTTATTAAATGGGTAATGATGCAGCAAAGCCTTTGGACCTTGGTATATTTACGTAGTAGCTGGACAGTTACAACATCAAAGATTTTGATGAAATATTTACAGGATCACTTGACCCAATAGATGTTGTTAATACTCAAGATCTATAATTATAAACTAACTGACGTTTAAGCAATGGAATCACATTGCCCGCAGTGCATGTGGGATATATGGCCATATATGATTTACAGTAACTATAAAGTAGCTTGAGTTATAAATGCCTTGTTTAAACAATTGTTCTTCAGAACTTAACCTTAAATTATTTTTTCTTTTCATTTCTTGGTTGCCTGTTTCTGCCAGCATAAGGATATTATGGGGGGAAAAAAAAAGTGATCAGCTGCTTGGCATAAAGATTCTAGCAATAAAAGACTTGATGTTACACCCTGGCTTCTGCAGAAATAAACCTGTGGGTTTTTCATTATAACTACTGTAATGACTTAAATGTGAGTAGCAAGAGATGAAACTAGAAAAAAGTCACAAATATTACTTGGGTTTTATCTAATGAGTCTAATCTGAGAGTCTACATGCTGGGTCAATGGGCTCTAACAGAGACCAACGCTGTGTTTTTCATGAAAGAGTTGTAAAACCAAGTGGCATTCTGTTATAATTCAGAACAGGGTGGCAGATATGCCTGGAAAGCATAGTTGGAGAAGCCTTCATATGGGCTTGGCTTGCTCTGTTGACCTACTTGCCAGCTTACTGGGGACATACCGTGGCCTGCTTTAGAATTTGTACCATGCTGATTTAATAAATTCACACATTACAATACAGGGAAAGCCCAGGCTGTGGGATATAGTGTATAATAGATAACTGATGAAATTCAACAGGAAGCCTACAGGAAGACCTGCAAGCCAGATGGGAAGGAACAGAGACATCCATGAATACAGTCAAATTGCTGAGACAGCCTAGTGGCACAAAAAGTAACCTTAGTTCATCTCTTCCCTCATCTCCGCGTCTTCATGTCTGTTTGGCTTTCAGAAATCCTCATTCCCAGTTTTTGAACCTGTTCACAGTACATGGCATATGTTTTTTTATGCAGAGGAATGCTCTAAGTTCCTTGTCACAGGAGGAGTAGCAAGTTGGAAATGCAGGGACACTACCTCCAGCGAAAAGAACTCATCCATCCTACAGTTCATGCCCTAGGAACTATCCTTTTAAGGGAGCATTGTGGAATTGCAATGGTCCAATTGAACAAAAAATGATATCATGAGTACAAGCTAAAAGAGTGGGTGTGTTTGCCAACCATTGCTGAACTAAATGTAGAAGGCTTTGCTTATGCATTGACCCCGAACATCTGAATACATCAAAAGAAGGCATTTTCCACTGCCTACAAATGGAGAAATTCTGGAAGAAGGGCTTGATGCCAAATATTTTTCTAAGCTTGGTGTGTCAGAAGGGCTCTGGCAAGTGCCTTTAGAAAAACAGCTCATGTTTGCAAATATTCACCAACCTTTTTGGTAGACCGTTTCTTCAACCTTCCACTTGGGTTGTGTTTGGCACCTGAGACATTTTACTGGAAAATACAACGTGTTTTTGTTCCTGTAGAAGGTAGTAAGGTTTACAAATCTTAAGTTTTGATCTGAGGAAAAACAGTGGAAGTGCATGACTGGGAACTTCAAGAAGAAAGAGCTGACATTTCTGGGTAAAGCTAAACAAGTAAAAATATAAACTCTCTTAAATGAAAATAACATACCTCTGAGAAAAATGAACACAGCTAGAAATACAAGCAGATTACAGTACAGCTGAGGGCATCACAAACTTGCCTGGTTCAACTAACAAGGACAGGGAATAAAGATTTAGTGGAATCCTGAACTATGTAAGGACATTTGTGCATAATTTAGCTTAAAAATAGCGTTTCTGATTCACTTGCGAGTACATCTCTTGCAACTTTGGTAACAGGAGTTCAGATAGATGTTCAAGACTGGCCCACAGCCTATAACACATACAACAATTTTTGAAAAGATAAGAATGTTTGCCTGGGCCCAGGTGAATATTTCTCTGCCAGGCTGCAACTTTGCACTAGGAAAGGTGGGTTGTTGGGTTTTTTTAGAAATGAGGAGCTGCAAAGCACTACAAACACAAATCTGCTTTGATTGGAAGTGATGATCTTAAGTATATCTTTCAGTAGTGTGATGGCCCTAAGGTCATCACACCATGTCCTTCCTAGTACTTGCAGAGTGCCCAGTCACCTCACACATCGCTGGGGTGGAACACGCCCTAGAGCTGTGACTTTGTGTAAGCTGTGCCAGCACACAAGTTGCAAGGGTTTACCTGTTGCTGTAATTTTTATGGTGAGCTACTTTGATTCAAGGATTACACTAGCTGATAAAGCCTTGTTACGAATACGAGGCCTTGTATGAATTGAGGCCTGAGACCTGCTTGGATTTGGACAGTAAAAGGCTTAGGGCTACTGCAGTACAAAGACCAGGAGAAGTGGGAAAAGTCAATAGAAGGAAAAGTTCTCCTCTATTAAGAGCACTATAAGGACCTATTGTCATGTGAGACTCAAGTCTAACCAAGTTGCAGATTTTTATGCATAATGCAGCATCTGTCTCCACTGATCTCCTCATTTCCAATTTCACTTAAAAACACATGTCTAATCTGCTTGAATTCTCAGTTGCACAATTGCTGTGATCTGTCTGGCAGGCTGCTCCTAAGAAAGCTAAAAGCCCAAGTATCGCCTGTATGGCGCCTGCATGCTCCTCACATGGTGCCCAAGGACAGTGCCATGGATAATGCCAAAGCAAATAGCTGTGGAAGGGCTTTGACATTCTTTTTATAGATCAGCAACAGACCTTTTAGTATAATGTGCTGTGGTCACAATTGCAACATTCCTTTTTTATGCAATTGTAACACAGTTGATCTTTTGAATTTGTGGCTGGTGAGGAGGGATGCCCTCATAATCAGTGGGGAAGAGAGCTGTGCAAACAGTGAATTGTAGAGGATTGAGTCAGTGATGATTTTTCATATACACTAGGTGATAGTAAAAACTTGATCTGGATGTATCCTGATACCTTTGTTTTCTAAAATGTGTTCCTTTCCCTAAGCGGGGGGTGGGGATCCTAAATGGGAGGACCAAATCTTCCACACACACATGTTTAACAGCAGTCACCTAATTTACCTACACAAGTACATGCATTGTACTTATAGCCTAATTCTCCAAGTTGAACACACAACACAATACCCAGTCATCAGATATCTCAAAACATAGGCTCCCGTTCCCATGGCTAGATTAGAAGCATGCACTGTTAAATACAAGTTATAAGGGATGTGTACGTGTCCCATAGACAAAAAGTGCTTACTGCTACAAGAAGACCATATATAGGAGTAAGACTATGCAATGGGATGAAAAGAGGCAAAGGTTAGGGATCAAGGTCCAGCAGCAGAAGGCTGCAGCTGTCTGCTCTGAGACTTACTCTCCAGCAGCACTCACCCATCTGTACTGACTGGGAAGCTCCAGAGATTTTCAGAGTTGCTCCAGTATGCGATTTTCCTGCATCATCATCATAAGGATGATGTAGGATGATGCAGTATCACAGTATCACATGAGGAGATCAGATAGCTTAGAGCAACCAAACCCTAAGGAGTTTGCACACCCCCAACCCTCCACCTGGGCTGTGGAAAGTCTTGGTTTTGCTTCCCAGCCTGCCTGGCCACTGCCATCCCAAGCACACACGAGCAATTTGTACAACAAGTACATGATCAGGTCCTCACCATGCAGCTGACTGCCAAGACCTTGACACAATATTGGCCTGGTATTAAAACCCCTCTACCAAAGGTAGGATTTCCGGCCTTCTGCTCACAGCTGAGAATAAAACTCTAGTAACAGGATTCTCCTCAAGTTTTCCTTGCCAAAGCTGAGATCAGCCCACAAGACCTGTCTTGACACTGCTCCAACAGGTGCACCTATGAGACTAGCTAGCACCGCTAAAATTGCAGTTCAGTAGGAGACGCTTGTTTGCCTGACATACAGCAAATACTCACAGAGCTTTCCTCCCAGCCTTCAAAATGTAACACACCACTCATACTGGTGTGCCACATTTTCTATTTCCTCACATTTGGAGATCCTCCTGTGTCTTTTTTCAAACATGACCTTTGTTTGCTGTACCTCAATATTAAAAATTTTGGAATCTGTGGAACTGTTGCTACAACACAACAACACCCCCGAAATTAATATGTGTCATCTTGTTCTCAGATTCTTCCTTCCTGTGCCCCTGTAATCTTACTCTTTTTTTTCTTTTTTCTTTTCCTATATAAGGATCTTTGGACATTAATAGATACTGCATGCTTTGGCTATGAGTAATTTTGTAAAGCAGTTTTGAGAATCTTGGGACAAACTATTCTCCATTAGTCAAGATTACTATGACATATTCTTTATAACAGGTACATTTCTAGTGCAATGTCTTTCATCTTAGCAGGTTATCAGATTCTGTTTAAGGAATTATTCTGAAAAAAAAAGTGTACGTAGCACAATCCTGCAGCTTTCTGTTCAAAGTCGTAGGTAAATTATATCAACAGAGATAGTAAATGGATAGTTTAGTTTTTCGTAATATTTTCCCTTATAACATGAGAGCAAAAACTTTACACCATCTAGATCAGCATTTCCCATATGGCCAAAACACAATCCTGAAAATTCTGTGAATTGCTGAGGATATTAAACAGTGAAGATAAGATTACAGAGAAACAATACAACCATTTTGAGCTGAGCTTTCCCACAGTGAAAGGTTCAGTGAGGCCCAGCTGGTTGTTTTGACTTCAGACACTGACTCAGGGATTGGAAAATTGGACACCAAGGGTGGAGTATGGAGTAGAGAAATTATTTGGAAGGCAAAAGGGAAAAATTAACCTTTTTCAGGCTACATGCTGCATACTGCACCTACCAGTCACTGCAGGGTCTAAAACCAATCAATGTCTGTATATATCTGGGTTTAATAGCATGCAAGGGATTATAATTCTTCATTTTTTTTCCTCTTTTGTGTGTGTTCTGTCTTAAACTGGAGGCCTGGAAGCAGCTTATGTATACTGTGTATTTTAGGGGGGCCCAATCCTGTCAAAATGTGTCAGTACCTTGGCAGAAGAACAGCTATTTTAATTGTTTTCTTCCTTACATGGTATAGCCTTTGCTCACTTCTGCTGCTTTCCTGCAGAAAGCACGTTCCATAACATATACAGACGCACTCAGAAACACTTGTACACTCCTTGCAGAGTATTTGAACGTTGCCTCTGACTTGCTCTGGGGCGAGAGATGGGGGCACAAGGGGAAGCGCCCCCGCTGGGGAGGGCTGCGATGGCAGGGCTGGAGTGCGGCAGCGATCCCTGGCTGCCCTCAGGGGAGGAGGGCGGCTGCTGGAGCCCGGCTGGGTCTGCCGGGGGGGAGACTTGAGTATGGGCTGCCGCGAAGGCGAGCCGAGAACTCCACTGTGCCCTCTCGCTGGCTGGAGAGCAGCTGGGTTTTACAGCTGCAGGGCTGCTGCTCTATCCGCAGCATGTACCAGGGAGCAGGAGGCGAGAAGACACCTTGCAGCTGATTTATAGGCATCGCTTTGTTGTGCATTCCTGGTGCCTGCGGGATTCTGCTGACTTTACGCCTGTTTAACTCCCAGTAAGATCAGCAGCAACTCTACCTTCACTGAGATCATAATCCCAGAGCCTCCAAGAGGGAATATCGACAGACAGTGCCAAACCACTTGGTATTCTGTGTTTAGAAGCCTGTGCAGGCTGGTGGATACAGCAGAGGAGAGTAATTCAGGGGGTATTTATTGCCATAGCGTGATTCTTACAGGGCCATCTAACCTCCTAGTGCGTTGGCTTGCCCAGCTGGGGAACACAGGCTATGATAGCAGTGAATTCCCACTTGGAAAGCATGTGAGATACTTCAGAGAGACAAACAATTGCTTCTACAGAGTTATTGTTCTCTGCAGAGAATTATTACTTTTACAATTGAGAACTATCGGCTTTAAACAGAGATTTCTGTCTAACCCTCTCTCTTCTTGCAAGTGAAGTATTTTTCTATACTGAGGAATCCTCAAAGGCATTATTAGTAACATGTTTTCTTTCCTCTTTCTAAAATCCCACTTTTCAGTTTTCTTTCACTATCCTGTCTCAGGTTAGTGAGTATTGACAAATACTATCAACACATCTCGACAAAGAATAAAGTTCTGTCTAGAGTCATTTCACTCCCTCACACATGTTGAACGAAGAAAGCTAAAGAAGAAGCGGGGGTGGGGGACGAAAGAGAGAAATGAGAAACATTTCCAAACATAACATAAAAGGTCTTGCCTTAAGACCATGGATTTCCTTTTTGGTACTTTCAAAGAATGCGTCTTTAGTTCTCTTTGGCTGTGTGACCAACAGTTGTGGGGTGTGTCTGTGGTTTTCTTCTCTTCACAGTAACTCTATTGTTCAGAAACTGCAGCCAATTTATGGAAAGAGGTGGAATGTTTATGTAACTTACTTTGCTTTACACAAGAAATAAAAAAAAAAAAAAAAAAGACTGGTGGAGGAAGGCCAGTCAAAACAGGATTTTTCTTCCTTTCTGGACACAGATGTTGGGAAGAAAAAAAAGCCAGTTCTGTCTTCACGTTAAGCTAAACAGCATTTCCATTTTTAGACACTTTTTTAATTAAGTAGGTCAGAAAAACAAAATCAGGCATTAGATTAGTGCTATAATTTACTTGTTTCAGAATGTGCCACGTTTGAGGGTTGCTCTGTTGACATGCTTACAACACCATAAACTGAGAAATAGATATATTAGGGTCAGATGATACCACTGTTGCCTAGACTGCTGTGTCCTAAACATACAGTTGGCAAGTATTGCTAGACTGCAGATGGCGAGTGTCTCTTCATAACTAGACTGGAGTTTCCTGCCATTTGCAAATTAGCTGAGCTACAAATATAATTTGCAAATTGTAAACCAAAACAAGGTAGCCCAAAGAACAAACCTTCCTATTTATGTGTCCACTGCCATATTGCAAAAATGGACAAGTTAATGATCACTGAATTTCTTCCTCATCTATCCACTGCCCTAATGCCTTGCTTGAACTCTTCTTTAACTGCAGCACTTATCTAAACACTTTAGGTCAAATTCAGCTTTTCTAAATGGACAAAACTTTGAATTATTGCAAAGTTTTTGACTAAATAAGAAGGATCTTCAAAGCTTAGGGTATCCTCACGTGGACTTTCATGAGTTTGAGTTTGTTAAGTTAAGCCTGACCTGAGCCAGGCAGGTGCAACTCACCTGAAGCCAGCACATTTACATCAAAAATACCTCAAAATGAGATTTTGACAGTAAGAAACAAATTCCAGCCGTCACTCAGTACCATCACAAAATGTATCCTACTCATATCTTAGTGCCACTAGCATGAAACCAAGTGGGCATGGAGCCAGGCTGTGCAGACACCAGTACTGACAAAACTGGGTTGCAGAGTCTAAATTCAAATTTTGGTCTTTGTTGCAGAAATACACACAGAAGACTCAGAAAAAAACAACATGGAAAATATTATAAATGTAAAACAGAATGGAGTTAGGTGGCTCAAAAGCCTGAGTGAATTCAGTGTTCTCTTAAGCCACAAAAAATACAGAGCTTGAGAGACACTGAGGAAGCTGCCCCTGCCAAAATATTTCAGCCTTGACAGGGAGAACAGTTTCTGGAGGAAGATTCTGTTTCTATAATTATCTGGTCCTTTGCCTCACTAAGACCACCAGTTTATTGCATTGGGCCAATAAAGGCTTCTCTGGTGCCAGGAATATTCAAGAGTTTCCACCCTAGCCCAGCACTCAGGTAGCAGAAAACCCTTAACCTATTACCGAACCCGTAATCCTTTCAAGTGCTCTGGAAGGCGGGGCTGCACCAGCCTGAGTGAGGGATGGAAACTATTCCAGCAACATTATTCAACTTGAAACCCCTACTCGAGTATGCAGAGTTTATTTGACCCAACGGGCCAGATCGAGCTGATTGCCTTAGCTCCTCGCCAACTGCAACAGAATTGCACAAGCATGAGCAGAGTCTGGTCCAATAACAAGTAATTTGCCATATGGAAGCTACTGAGCAGACATCTGCAGGACACTGGAAGTGCTTTTCTATATACAGGACTGAGTTCTACAGTTGTGCATTCCACAGAGACTCAGTTTGCAAAGGGATAGAAGTGAAACATTATTTAGGGTTCTGGTTTCTTGGCCTTGCAAACTGAAATCTGAAAACAATTAAAGCCCAGTGCCATACCAAATCAGTTATGCAGTCATTCCTGGATTTTCCCATGGAATTTTTACATAAGAATTAGAGTGTATTTGCTGCAAACTTGCACACACAAACAAAGAATTGTGCTGGTCAGAGGCAGGCCAGTTTATGGATGAATTTTGGGAGTTTTTGCAAATGCAAATAAAAATCAAAGGCATACTGAAACACACTGCTAAAGATTACTACACGTTTGATGACAGCTCACTCATTAAAAGCTCTATCATGCCTTACAGCTTGTCCCTGAGAGATGGTTTTCCACATCCTCCCATATAGGCATTGCTTATCTTCTCTGTCACCGCAGATTTCCCTTTCCAGACCACCTTGAATAATACAGTGTCCCACAAACTGGGACATTGGAAACACCCTTCCCAACTCTCTTGGAATACCTTTCAGTCATGGCATTGCTGGGGGATGGAACAAGTCCTGTGCTTTTTCAAGGAATGAGCAACCTTTGATGGTAGGTTGGCTGCTGTCCAGGAACACACAACTAAGAGGCTCCCTGGAGCTTTCTCAGCTCTTTGTGCCCATGTAGCAGCTGGACAAAATCTGGCCTCACAATGGTGTGTCTGTAATGACACCACCAAATCCAGCCCCAGCGTGGAAGGGAAACACCGTCCAACTGAAGGTCAAGCTTTGAATTATAATGGTGCCCTCCAGTCTCTAGCTATCTATCAGCTGCTTGCCCCTTTGCTCAGAGCACTATAGCTAATGTTTCTTTATCCCATTAAAAGTCTAATTGCCTTGAGAGAAGGGGATTTCTGCGATTCTTTCAGAAAAGTGGAAATTTCACCCATGCAAGAATGAAGAAGACAGCATATCCACCAGGCAGAAATATCAGGCAATCAAGTCTCTTTGGTTTGCCTTCATTGCAGGAGACCTGATGCAAACTTCTAGTGAACACAGCTGTGCAAAAGTAGGTCTCTGATTATTTCCTGGTACCCTGTTAATGCATTTGATTCTATTACAATTCTATTCTCTAGCCCAATTATAAAAACCAAACCCGCCATAAAACTTTCCAGATTTAATGACAGATGTTACAACCTGTAAATCTGTAGAAGCCTCTTGGAGGTGGCTTTACCAGATCTGAGATGTGGGAAGCACAGAGTCACCATGGTGGTCTGGAAAAACAAAAACAAACCAACTAACCAACCAACCAAACAAACAAAAAAACAAGCCACAACAAAAAACCTTTCCATTTTGAGCCTTTTATAGTTAACTCAAAGTCTTTCTTTCGTAGAGCCAAGTGTTGTCATAATTTTCACTGCATTAATCTCTAGAGTTCAAATCCCTTTTTTAACATGACGCTTTGGATGTGACATGACAAGTGTTAATATTCATTATTCTACAAAGCTATAAATATCCTGAGGTATAGCAACTCAGTGGAAAGGACAGGACCAAGATTATTTCCTCAGCCCTGTGCTTGCATTCAGATCTTCATCACATATACTGTTTTTCACATACTGAAATGCTTTTGTTGCACTTATTTTGGCACTAAAGTTCACTCACGTACTTTTATTTTAATGGATACTTGTAAAGTTAAATTAAAATACTCAGTCAAACTTTCCAGTTCACAGTAGGCAACTTGCACACACACATTGACGTTCAGCCTATACATCATTATCCTGTTGCAATGCATGAAGAAAAGCAGTCATTTCAGAAGCTGCTGGAGTTTCCCTACTGAATTTTTCGTTTTTCTAGCAAGATCTTACTTGCAAAGTGTTTTCCCATCAGCGGCTTGCCAGGTTTTGGGGGCAATACTGAACAAAGGTCTTACCACCTTTGTAACACTAAACAGCATTTAGTCTCTTTCATAAACTTGATAGCCTGTAAATCTGAGATGGTCCACACCCTCTGCATTCCTATGTCGCATACTAACAGCCTCTTCTTTAATTACAAGGTGTGGCATTTCTGGACAAGAGACAGCTAATCCTCCAGACGTGTGTGTTATTTACGTTTACCCTAGAATTTCTCCTTTATGCAAAGCTTTGGCTCTGAAACTGCAAAGGTTAAACCACACCAACAAAATCTCTAGCTCATAGCCACACTTTGATGCCATTTTTAATATTCTGCTTTACTAATGATTAAGTATAAGTGTTGCGAACATACCGGATCCAGATCTAAACGCTGGGAGGTATTTGGAACTGAGAGTTTGGTTCGTGTCGGTATCTGTTACAAAACACAACCATCTGCAAAACTTCAACATCAGCCCATGTTAGCATGTAACTTTATACCATACTCAACTGCAGCTGTCTCGATGAATCCTTGATTAGAAAGGAAAAAAGCTAAAGCTCTGTGTTTCTTACATAAAACACAGCCAGAAGACACGCTGGTGAGCAGTTAGTTAGTGCTTTTGGCTCCTGCAGCTGGGAAAGCAGCATTGCCCAGGTGTGCTCACAGACTCTGGCAGGAGCCTGGGAGCCCCTGGCCCTGCGGCCGGGCTGCAAAGGGGCTGGGAGACTGCCTGGGCCCTGCCGTGTGCCAATGGTGGAACCAGCCCCGCAGAGCCAGCAAAGCCCGGTGCCAGCTTTGCCGGCCCTGGTAGCTGAGGCACACCTTGCCCGCGGCCGCCCGGATCCGGGGAGGGCCCCTTCCCGCAGCACGGCGGCCGACACTCCTCCTTGGGCCGGTGCCTACCCCGTGCTGGGCCGTTTCCTCACCTCCGTCCAAGTCTGTCACCCACAGCGCTTCCCACATCCCACAGCTTCAGGAAATCCAAAATGCCTCAGTCCCAGCCTTCCTCCAGCTGCACATGCCTCCTCCCTGCCTTTCCCTGAAATACTTCTCCTGTTCAAGAGCTTCTGTCTTGCTGCCAATCTCTTCAGCCCAGGGGAAGAAAGGACTCTCCCCTCCTTCCTCTCAGCTCTGAGAAACCCCTCTGAGTGTCACATTCTGTGGGATGAAACAGCGAGGGCAACACTTGACCAGCAGCGAGTGCCAGAGAGGGATTGACTTTCTGGCAAGTTGTGACTTCAGAAGGAAGATTTCTGGCCCTGGCCATACACATAGGTGACAAAGGTCCCCTCAAACATCCTTCTCCCTCCTCCATAGACACCTAGTTACTGTATCTCTGGCTGCCTCTGCCACAAGCCTGGGTGGCAGTGTCTGCCCTGGCACATGCCCACGTGGCATGCTTGGTGTCTCTGACCACAGCTCCCTTGGCAGCTCCCACTGAAGGCAGCAGCAGACACTTTCAGGCATCCATATGTCACCACTGGGTTACAGAGAGCCAGAGCTGGACTTCAACCCCTCAGAAGGGACTTTCTGATCATGGTAGTAAAAGTCACCTCACTGGGTGTCCGTGGCAAGGTACTGGCACGGGGGTTGCAGGGTCAGCCTCTGTGAGGAGAGGCCGGCGCTCCCCATGCCAGACACAGATGTATCCATCAGGCTCCAGTGGACCCATTCCAGGGCACAGCTGAGCTCCACAGCCAACTTGGTGGCACCTCAGGTAAAGCATGTGAGGAAGATTATAAGGTGCCCTGAAGACACTCAGTTCTGAGAAGGAGGTGCTGCAGGTGCTGAAGCAGATTCCTCTGTGGAGACACTCATGCAGGACTGCAGGTCACAGAGGAGACCCACAATGGAGCAGGGAAACAGCACGAGCAGGAAGCAGTGTCATGAAGGAGCTGTTACGGACTGATCATAACCTCCATTTCCCACCCCCTGCACCACGGGGGAGGGGGGAAGAGGTAAACAAGTTGGGAATGAAGGTGTGCCTGAAAAAAAGGAGGTAGAGAAGGTGCTGTTTTGTCAGGGCTTTTTTTCTCACTATCCAATTTATTTTAATAGATTAGAAATTAATTGTCTCCAAGTCAAGTCTACTAGGCCTGTAACAGTAACTGGTAAGTGATACCCCTGTCTCTATCTTGATTCAGGAGATTTTCCTCATCTTATTTTCTCTCCCTGACCTGTTGAGGAGGAGGAGTGAGAGAATGGCTGGGTGGGTCTGGCAGCTGGTCACGGTCAAACCACCATGATCATAAACTGGACTAACCACAGGGGAGGCAGAAGAGAAAGCGAGGACAAGAAGAGAACAGAGTTGCCCTGACACTGCAGTCTGGACCTGGTGCTCCTGATCCTTCCTGATGAATTGGGCCACTATCTGAGGATTGCCCTGGACACAGAGCCCTACTTCAACATGCACTCATCATGAGGTTGAATTTGTGGCTTTGGAAGTTAGTTGCGTGCAAGGAGAAGGCTATACCTGCCTTCTGCCCAGAGACAGCATTCTCAAGTAAGACAGGGTATTTCCTGAAGCATTACAGGAAAAGTACATTGAAAAGAAGGATCGTGAAAGAAATCAGGAATGGCACATATCAGTAAGATGCATCATAATTGGAGAGATGGTATAAGGGAATCTATTATGGGGGCCACTAAGAAAGCCAGTACAAAATATTGGGTGGGTTTTAGCTCGTAACTTTTTCTAACCAGTGTATCTGTTAGCAAATGCAGCACTACTATGCTAGTGCATTCCTCTGCCCTTTCTTCCTAGGACTCCTTTAGCCTGACTTCCAATTCCACTGCTTAAGAATGCCAGGCAAGCACATAAACTCTGTGGCTGAATGCAGCAGAAAATTTATTAATGGAAAAAGAAGAAATGTAAAAGCAAGATCATCTCTGGCCACAGCCCATGCAAAATTTAACTTGCCATAACACAGCCCCAAAAGGCACTACTAGCAAAATACCCTGGCATGTTACAGCATCCTCCCAACTTGTATAAAAGCTGCTTTATTGCTGATCTTAGTTTACTCTATTCCCAGGCATAACTGAATTGTGGTTTTTTAATGGGTCATCTGACCTCTCCAGTAAGTGTTCCAGCCTATCATTAAGGCTGGGTAAGACAAAGCTGTTACTTTTTTTTCTTTCTTCTTTTTTTGCAGAGCTGCTTTCTAGTCTTTTATCAGATGATCTGCAGAAGCTGCAAAATGATATGCAGTACCTCTCTTGAAACAGTTCATGGATAACCAACTGGTGCTTCTTCCTCCTGGAGCCACCAGCAATGAGTCAGGGGCTGAGGAGTGTGGACACTATTACCAGCATCGCACTGTCTCCCAAGACACAACTGCCTCAGCTCCTCCAAGCCTTGACTTTACACCAAAAAGCAAAACTGGAGAGAAAATGAACCCACATACCAAACTCACTTGCAAACTTCAGATCATAAAATTTCTGGGTGAAAACAAAACTATGTGAACTCAGAATGGCAGTCTTTATAAGCAAAACTGCTTCCCTCCAGATCCTCCAGTTTCACCTGCTTCCCATGCTTGACACAGTGAAAAATCCTATGAGAAGCTCATCTATTCATACCCAGGAACTGCTAATGTTACTAAAGTTCATAAGCTGGATGCAAAAAAACATCAAGACATTAGTACATTCTTGAGCCATATCCTGTCATGTCCATTGCGGAAAGCACAATGTATCAACGTTTATACAATAACTTGGCTTTTTTATCTATTCTGCATGTAGTAAACATGGAATACAAAATTTGTAAGGGAAGTCAGAATGACCCAATTTATTTGTCAGGACCCTCTGGTAATGTGGCAAGGAAAAGGGAATTATTAATAAAGATGTTCAGAAAGTTTTGGTTAAGTTAAGAACAGAGCAGGCCTCTTTGCTTCTGTGGCTGCATAGGGACTAGTCCATTTGTATGGAAAAGCACTATCAGGGAGAAGACCAGGTTAAAGAAAAACAAAGGGAGAATGGTGTGAAACTGGTGGTGAAATAAAGGAGGGAAATGGAAACTCTAATGAAAATTTACTTGTCCATGAGTCAGAGAAGGAAGGCAACAAATTTCAGAGAAATATTCAATTCATGACCCAGTTACAGCACATTTCTCTTCCCTCCCTATGTCCTACCAGTCCACTGTTGGTGGCCCTTTTGCTATCACCACATTCTCCAATTTATAGGCAACATCCAGCAATGAGCTTTTGATCAAGAGTGAGAAACATCAGTGCCATTTGCTTTCCTTTGCACCTGCTCCACAGCTGAGGAAGAGCAACAGGGAACCCATCAGCTCAAAACTCAAACTTATTTCTGGGATATTCTAAAAGTCTAAAATGAGCAGAGTGATGTAGAAGAAATTGCAGAAGTAATTGCTGTACGAGCCTACATTGTACCAGGGGGTTGCTAACAGATCCGTAACCATCTTTCAGAGCGACAAAACCAGATTTCTGGATCACAGCTGCCCCTGCCCCCTCAGTGCTCTGCAGGTAACAAATCAGAGGTAGCATTTCCTGTAGCTCCAAATAGTCTGGACTCTTTTCTGATAGCCTCTGTCTTCATTGCACCCAAGTCCCATCCTCTGCACTTGTAAAGAAATGGTGGGGGAGAATGCAGGGGAAAAATAGTGTAAGGAAAAAAACAACCTCCAAGCTGATCCTTGCATTCAAAGGTCCAGAGCTCTTTGCAATTGCTAGTCACTGTCACTGCTCTGGAAAAGAACCTGTGTCTGACTAACTATCTATATTTCTTGGCAGCAGCTTCTACAGTAGCATGAGGCAGAAACAAAGAAGCTGTGTATGACATCTGCCCATTGTAGAGACACTAAGTTTGGACCCAGATCCAAATTTCTGCCTTGAAAATCATGGCTCCAAGCCCACTGGCGAGTATAATTTTGGATTAAAACTCCTATATTTGTCCTTTTCTAGAGAGGTTAAAATTTCACTAGTAAGACAGAGGCTTAACATATGGTCTGAGCAGAGATTTTGCAATGAATATGTGATGATTAACTGTAGGATCACAAAGATTAAAGATGGGAAAGAACTATTAGATCATTGCAGCCCTATGGCAGTTGCAGAGTTGTTCTCTGTCTTGTCTCTCTCCCAGCACCTTGTTCAGGCTAGTTCTGAGTGGCTCAAGCAAAGGCTCTCCTAGTTTCTTTCTTGAGACTATTCCACACTTAAGCAGATCCTGCTGATATTTACTTGATATATAATTTCACCTTGCTCCATTCTATAGCCAAGAGCCATCTTAATAGTCCTCTTTCCCACTGGTGTCTTTGTGTTGCTGTTTTCCACCCTTATGTCACTTCATAAACTCACATCTGTTTTTCTGGTTTCATTTCCCATGATCAAGATCAGCATAGAGTAAATAGCACACTTCCATGTATGCTATGCCCTCTCCAACCTTCATTTAACCAATTTAGTCTTTCTTAGACCAGATGACATTGAATTTCTGTTGTTTGACTCATCATGTCATTTCCTGCTCCCACTTTTGACTCTTCATGAGGTGCCAGCATGACAGAGAGCAGGACCAACCAATTAATGAGATGTAAAGATACAAGAAAGGCTTTTTTGAGATAATTGTCTTTGACAGCTTAGTATGGCAGGAGATGGATGTGGAATCGACCTGAGGCTGCATGATGGCTTTAGGTCAGTTCCTGCTCTTGACTTGGATCCCTAGGTTTTTTACTATGCATCCTGGGTTTCGGCATAAAGTGCTGCAGCTGGTGCCGATGAAAGGAAATTTGATTCGGTCGTAACGTACAAAGCAGCACACTGCCACTAACTTCAACAGACCAAGGCCAGGAAAAATATGCTCCTCTCTTCAAGTCATGTTAATGGAATATTTTCTGCTGGATCAGGATCAAACACTGTAAGGTAGACATTGTCTAATACAGAGAAGGATGTAGGATGAAAAAATGCCAGAGTGAACAGTCCTAATGACCCTTGCTTTAAAGAGCCCAGAGACAAGACAGAACAAGGCCAGGGCTCCAGGAAACAGCCTGGTGAATGTGTGCACACATGTGCGTGTCCTGGGACAAGCTACGCCCAGCCTCCCTCCGGCACACCAAACAGAGCCTGCTGCTGCCTGCGGGCAGTCACCTTCGGAGAGGTTTCAGGTTCCCATTCAGAGAAAATGACAGTGTAGCACCTTCACACACAGCTTTAACTCCGAGAGCCATCACAAATGCGAATGCCTGGTGTTGATCCCAGCACTTCTAAATTTTCTGAATTCCCTGCTTACTGAAGGGTGAAATTACACTCATGCTCACAACAACTTCCAGCTATGTGGAAAGCAGCTCGGAGCAGGTAGCGGACAGTATGGTGCACAGAGAATAAAAGATGATGATTGTGGGTGCAGAGAAATATATTCCAACAACACAGACTTTGTTGTAGTAAAGTTCAGACTGGGAATTTGCATATGGAAATTCTTTATGAAGGTTCTCTCATTAACAACCTGAATTGCACTCTTAAGAGATTACAGCAGTCAGGGAGAGGTAAATGAGCTCTGTCAAAACAGGAACAGCTCTAAGTGATTCCCCCAAGCAGGATCAGGGCATGCACTGTGGCAGACTTCCTTCATATTCTGGCACTGAGTAGGGAAATTTTGGAGGTGTTTCTCCTCTGCTTCAAAGCAGAAGGTCTGGCAGCAGTTCTTGTCCAACGATGTAGAGTCTGAAAGAATTTGAGTCAAAGCAGCATTGATGCAAAGCAAAAACATAAGAAGGGTTAAGGCTGTAGTTCAGACACCACAAATCACCCCCAGTTTCCCAGGTTCAAAGGCATGGGAGATGTCTATTAACAGCCAACGGAGAGACTTCAGGAGGAGCAGAGCAGGGGCAGGAGGGCTGACCTCTAGGGTCACCTGCAGCAGAGGACTGTGCCAAAGATGCTTCTTCCTGTCAGAGCAGCCACCTTTGGATGCTGTGTAGACATACTTCTGAGAGCCTTAGCAAGACTGCAGCTCTTCTCCAGATAACCATATGAGAGCCATAAGGCATCTGTTTCTTCCCCAAGAAGTCTCACTCAAATAGGAACAGAACTTTCAAACAGAATCTGCATGTCCCAGGTAAGTCAGATCCCAGAACAAATGCAAGGGCAAAACAACAGTCAGAGAAGACCACTTAGCCGCATGCAGGGTTGGCATGGAAGTCCTTCATAATGTATAAGTTTGGCTGTCACCAAACAGCTTCAAATATTTGCCAGTCCTTGAAGGTGTGAGAAGCTGCATACAGATCTATCTACCAAAAGTCCACACACAGAACTCTCTGGTCTTTCTAATCTTCTCTCATTGCTCAAGGAAGGTTTTTCATGTCTCACAGACCTCTGCAGTATTGGCGTGAAGCAAGTACAGTGGGTCTGGCAAGCATCAAGGGTTTAAAGCACTGCAGCCAGCTGCTCTCACTGACCTCAAAAACTTTTCAATCCTGCTTGATTTCTGTTTCTTCGGTTCATCTCTGTGAGGAGAAGGAAATAACAACTACGTGGGTGTCCTGGTATGGTATGTGGCCCAGCAGAACTCCTCTGACAAGCCTTGCCCAAAGGGTCTGCCCCTGTGCCAGGTTACTGATACCACTGGAGGTGTACCAGAGCAATTACATGCCCATCCTCTGCTCAGTCGGGCATGCTTTGCTTAAATTGACCACAATTCTTATGAAAGAGTGAAATTAGTATGAGAGAAGTCATAGAGCCTGTTTTTCCAGTGTGAGCTGTAGGAAATGGACATGGCTAGATGGATATGGCTGATGAAACTACATGGTTGGTAAAGAAAGGAACAACCCAGTTTCTGAAGTGCTAGAAACAGGCTGAGAGAAAACAGACCTGATGTGCCTCTACAAGACTCAGAGTAAGTGTTATTGCAGATCCTAGAAAAGAGATTTTTCACACATGGGACACACTGTGATTATAATGGACAAAGAAGACTGTCCCAGGGTCTGTGACTATGCACCATGAGGACCAGACTAAAGCCCAGTGGGCTGGCGCTGCCCTATGCTCCCAAACCTACCAGCGACTTAGATGAGATTCTTGCTTTTTCAGCTGTTGCTTTTTAAAATTTCATCAGTGCATATATGTGGTGTTTTATGGTCTTGGGCTGCAAAGAAGCATTCTCTGCTGTTAAAACAAAGAAACAAACAAACCAAACAACAAAAAAAAACAACACAAAAAACCAGTCTGTTGAATTTTTTTTTCCCTGAAATTAATGAATGTAAAGCATCACCCAATGACACTTCCCACCACTGAATCCATCGGCACCCGTTGTGTTTCCACAGACATATTTACCTTATAAAAACCAGTTCTGTCTTCTCTGCTGCTATGTGAAAGGCTCAAACAAATGTCAGAAAACTGACTGACAGACTGTACAGGCAAAGAGGAGAACCTGACTGTGTTCAGGGCTGTCAAGTGCACAAAGTAAACAAAAGGAATAGATCTGTGTAATTTTTCCTCACAAATCTCTTTCAACTACAACTCTTATTTTAGACATTACTTGTGAAAGAAAGTACAACACAATGTCAGTGTGTTTTAAATGTAAAAAGTCTCATTAGTTTTGACGAATTTTTTTTCTCTGATAAATTTTATTATAACTATCAGAAGCATAAAGCCTAAAGAATGCTGTGTTTTTAGTAACTGCTTGAAAGTTATGGCTTCCTAAAACTACCACAACCGTTTAAGAACCATAAAGTGCTACTGCACTGCCCTGGTTTTGTCCTTTCTCAAAGCCGACCTTCAGCTCTTCCCTCAAGTTACCTCTGTTAGAGGCACAGCAGCCTCCCTGTTTCATGCACAACCAGGATGGAGCCGTAGGATCTTCCATGCTCTTTGCTTAACTTACATCTCCTTGCTTGATGAGGTTGTGCTGAATACAAATATCTGGGTGAAGTATATTCAGGTTTTGCAGAAATCACCACCACGGATGACAGAGCTTACAATACCATACTGCTGCAATACAGGCTGCCTGCAGGGCTGACAGAGCCACCCTCCTAAGCTGAGATTTACTCTCCTGCCCTGCCAGGGACTCTCAATACAAGAGAGCAAGAGAAAGAGTTGCATATGCAGGTTAGATTTTAAATCCCTTTCTCTGACAGCATGATGCAGCTGCATGCTGCAAGCACGTCTGACAGACATTGGACCCAGGGGAGGATCAGCTTTGAAAAACCTTCTCTGTGTTATTTTTGGTCCTTTTACTCCATTCTCTGCACTTCTTCTAGCTCCCAGGATGGGTAATTTTCCTCCGCAAAAAAACCAGCCAAAAGTTGGGGGGGGGCAGGGAGGGAGGGGAGGAAGGAAGAAGAGAGGTACACTGCAGTGAGTGGGCAGCTGGGAGGGCATGGTGCATGTAAGCTTATTTCACACCAACCAGGGAAGGGAGCACAGGTTTTGCAAACACCACAGGCCATACCAGGCTCCATCCAGCCTCTGACATGGGGCAGGGACAGACACATGGGACAGCTTTGCTGTGAGGCAGGAGAGGAGGGTACCACATCTGGGAGCTCCCAGAGGAGGCACCTGGGCAGGTAGAGGAGCTTTCTGCAGGCTTTGTAACCTCTTGTTAAATCCGTGCAAATCACCAGTGCTCCCACAGCACAGCTTTGCCGTTTTCTAACAATGAAAACAGAACAAAACATGAAGTGCTTGCACCCACAGCCATCTCCTTGGTAACCCACCAGCTCTGGGCTGGGCACAGCAGAAAGCAGCTGCTGAGGAGCTTCGGCCATCACCTAAGCCTGTGTGCCCCACGCACCCGAGTCCATCAGCTCCCATACATTAGGAAGAATTCACCCTGCATGCCCCTCAGCACCTTCCATCCACACCAGGGAGAACTGCTCTCCTTGGCCACAAATTCCAAACAGCCACACTGACAGCCACTGGCATCAGGATTCAGATGATGGCACTTACAGCATGGCTACACTCAAAACATTCAGGGGTTCTATATTTGCAGTTAGAGTATTCAAATTGTTTTCACTCTAAAGGTTGGGGAAATCTATTTATTTTCTTTTTTTGTGTTTTTCCAGTTCTACCTGGAATTCAGATTTATGTAGCACGCAACCGAACGTGTGAAGGTATCTGAAGGCTCCACATGCACAATGCAATACCATAATATAGCTCTTTGTTATGCTAATTATTTCTTTCCAGCTGCTCCTGCAATGAAAGCCAGCCTGACCTATCAAAGGGGAACAAAACCTCCAGGCAGGCTTTCTGTTGCAAGGTCCCTTACCTCTGTGCTCAAGGGGCCAGGGCTGCGACTCTTCCAGCACCTGTAAACCAGGCCGAGAGGTAAAATAAAACAATTTAATATTGCAGCTCCACTGTTGCTGGGAACATGAGCTAGGAATTAAAAAGTGATACCCTCTTGACAGTCAGGTTGCCACGATTTACATTTTTCTCTTGGGTATCCTCCCCCTCCACATGCATCTTCTCAGCACTTCTGAGCAAAAACGAAAAATGAGGCAGTGTGGGAAAACATCCAGACAAACCTCAGAGGCTCTGCCGAGGTTCTGATTTTGGCATCCACCAGGGTAGTGCTGTGTGATCATGAAGGATTTTTAGTACATAGGTGTCAGATTCATGACAGCCAAAAATGCTGGGGTTGCATTATTTAAATGAAAATTAAGTTCCCAAATGATAATAATTTTGAAAAAAAAGGTTTTCTATATTCACAATTAAAGGAATAAAATTATCAGCCTGGTTGCCTTTCCATTATTTATGTTGATACTCAGTTAAAAGACAATTTGTCTTGTCCATGTGTTTCTAGAGCCTAGAAATATTGATAGCACATAGAAATATTCAAAGGGGGAAAAAGGATCTTTGGCAGTTGGAAAGGTACTACAAGGGGCCACCAGCAGCCTGAGAGGCTCTGAAGAGAAGAAGGGCCAACTCATTAGCTGAATACCTTATTTATAATGGTCACCAGTGAAATACCTCAAAAGCTGACATTACAATGTCATCTTGAAGCCTCAGAATTAGCAGATGGGCACTTTCAGTGGGTAGATAAATTGATACAATGAAAGCCCTTGTCTCAGCCTGCACGCAGAATACGGAAAAGATCTGACAGTAGCTTATGCCCTACTCATATTTTAAGATTTTCTTCATGACTGTGATGACTATACAGGTTATTCTGAAGTTTCAGTATTGGAGTGATTCTTCAATGAAGGATTGCATTAACACTATGCACCTTACTTCTCACTGCAAACACAAAATGAGATTTGTCATTAAACTAGTTAATCTGCTGATAAACCAGAAACCAATCTGCTACACAGAGGAAGAGGTCGAAGAAGGAATAATATGTATCCAACCTACACAGGTAAAATATAGGCTGTTCAAGGTTTAAAAATTAGTCCAATTTTATTTTCAAGACAATAATAATTACAGTATTAACAGAAATGGGGAAAATGCAGGTAGTTTTAGCCATAATTGTTGAGACTCACAGAAGGTAAGTTTGAGGAAAACAACATTGAAAGTTAGAGGGTTACATTACACTTAAAGGGTAGCAACACCCAGATTTATGTGCACTGTCTGATGGCTTGTAAGACAAAAGACAACTGCATTTTGAGCCACACTACTTTATTCAAAGGAATAAATGGCCCCATGGCAATCATATGGCTAAGAGGATATGGCTGGTTCATGGGGCCTACTCATAGACCAAAGTACAGAGGATTTCACCCTGAAAGACCAGTGGATGGATGGGGAAAAAAAATTACATGGGTTTTTAGGGTTGATGAAGGAATAGAGCACAGAATTTTACACATACACCAAGAGACAGAAACTATTTTGGAATTAGAGAATAAAACTGGATTGAAAACAACCTGGTCCTCAACTTGAACTCCCACTCTCACAGGTTTTTCCTAACTAAACGGTTAAATACAGAGCAGCCAGTCCCACACAGTATGGGGTGGAAGAGAGGGACTGTCATTAGAAACTTATTCGGATTAAGAAAATGAAGCAAGGGAAAAAGACTAAACCAACAATAACCAAAGGTGTAGATGGTCAGGTGATAGGACTAGGCCCAACTTCTCCAAAAATCAATGGCATTGGCATTACCTCATGTCAGCCAAGGATCTCATTGCCCATCACTCAGCTGCAAAAATTCTCTAAAACAGTAGCCAGAAAACTGCTAGAGAGCATTGACCCCAGTCACAGTTCACAAGTGAAAATGCTGTATTAGGAATATAAAGCAGTGAGAGGATGGTAGAACGGATGTTATGGGGTCCCTCTGAGCTTGCTGGAGACTTGCAGCTGTGATGACTACACACCAGTATCTCATGGAGGAGACACAACAACCAACTGTTGCCACTCCGTCATCGTCCTCTGCAATGGCCAGAGCCTTTACTTGTTTCAGGAGCAGACACAGACCACCATAAAAAAAGATGTACCTGGTGGGGTATTCCACAGGGAAAGTGCCACTACGGGAGGTAGCAGTAAATGGACTGACCTTGAGCAGACAGACCATTTATCTCCTTTCTGCAATCCCACCATGACAGATAAGATGCCCTCTCCAGTAAATCGGAGAATGATCTTGTATTAATTGAGAAGAATTACTAGCCATGGAACACAAGCTACTTTTCAAATTCAGTACCTCCCTGCTTTGGGGGTTTTGTTGGTGTTTGGGTTTTTCTGCTCATCTTGCATACTTCTGAGTATACACAGACTACCCTTTATGGCTTCTCCTCACACTCCTTGCATTCCTCAAAGGGGGAACTTGAGCACAGAGATTAAAAGAAGTAAACATACTTTCCTACCTGGATCTGGTGAAAAAGCTTTGCATACCTTGCAGTCTGCACCACTTCTGCAAAGCCAAGAAACTGAAACCTCACCTTCTCCAAGGTGCACTCTGTTCCTTCCTATGACTTAAAGACTAGGGAGAGCAACAAGCAGCCAACTACAGCCCCAAAGGCAACAGCTTTCACATGATTACTCCCCTAGAGTTTAATCTAACCTTCCACACCTGACTCAAGGCCTCTTGAAAAGCCTCTGACCCATAATAGTAAATTTGGTCTGGTCTTTGCTTTAATGCTCTCTGTGTAGAGCCTAGGGAGTGAAGGTCTCACCCGAACACCCCTCAGCCCTGGGCTGGTTCATATTCAGCCCCTCAGTGTGGACCTGGCTGGCCGGGTACACCTTGTATTAGCAGCCTTAAACTGAGCAGAATTAACTGCTGGGAAGGCACTCGGCACCCGGCCACGGCTGTGTTTACATTAGAGAAAATGGACCTCACAGAGACAGTTTGCAAACACCACAAGACGAACTTTTGTAAACTCCCTTGGTTTAGTCATCTTTCCCCATCTGTCACAGAAGTTTAAGTGAGATTGAAAAAACACAGGAAATTACTGTGTATTCCAAGTAGTCATGACTGAGCGGCTTGGCTGTTACATGGGATGCCTTGTGGAAGATTCGCATCTCCTAACATTTCCAGCAGGATCCTTTGCAACGCTTTCCTGGCTACGATCGTTTAGCAGGCTCTGCACACCCTGCCAGGAAAAGCCTCTGGGGTGCTTTGTGCAGCTGTGGAAAAACTCATACCAGTACTGAGAAGCCCAAATGGTGACCTCCAGAAAGCAAGGGCAGCCCCTTTCTTCGAGGTTACAAAGCAAGGGATGGACAATGAAAAAGGTCAGGTCCCTCTGGGAGGCTTCCACACCAGGGTTATATTCACTGAATAAAACACCAGATGAAATCCTACACCCCACAGCAGTTTAAGCCTTTCTCTGATGTGACTGACTGGCTTTTTTTTTTTTTGGTGATAAAACTCAAGAAACTTCTTTTATGAAGGTTCCTGGCATGAGTAAGCAGCAATTGCATTTGCTATACCTCTGACTACACCTTTAGCTCAAGAAGGCAATTAAAGGACACAAGTCAAATGCAGGATAGAAATCACCTTCACATCTCTGCTTCGGCCATAGCCCTCTAATCACCAGATCAGTACCACAGCACCTGGAAAAGCCATTTTGGGGAGGAAGGAGTGTCACAACTGGCATGAGGCTCCAGAGGGGCCACAAAGCAGCTGACACACACTGTGGCCTGGTTAGTTTGTTTAAATTTTAGCTCATGTGGTTGCTCTGAACCAACTCCCTGATTCTCCTGCACAAACCCAAAGGGAGGTGACATCCACCAAACCACCCTGGCAGTGTGTCACGGTCATCAGTGAAAGGACAGATGGTAGATGAGGGATGCGAAAGGAGGATGGAGTGAGCACAGGAAGACGAAATGTGAAAAAAGTCTCTACCGCAACTTTGCTTTGGGGTGTAACACCTTCAGGACTGAAAGAAGCACTTCATTTCTGCGGCTCAGCCTGTGTCTGTTTTCTCTCTAGAACCAGCTGCTATGCTGGCACTGCACATCGGTGCCAGCTGAAGCTGTCTGAGTGCTGAGGATGCTTAAGTAACCATGTTAAGCTGTTTCAACAGATTAGCTAATACAGTAAAAATAGTAAAATTTTACCAAAAACAGTGAGTATGTATGAAGCACAATGATATTATGGCACGTGCTTTGAAAAAGGAACACAATTTTTTCAACTCAAATGAACTGTGCGTTTTCAAGAGAAATGTATTACCTGGATTCTGAAGATAACACCTCTGTTCCTAGCGACAGTAAAATAGATGTGACAATAGAAACATCTTTTTCTGTTGCTGTTTGCCATGTGTTGAAAGGCAAACACTTTACAGTCTTACACTCTAGAACTGTCGTATCTTACGATAGAGAGTAAAGCAATCTCCCTAAAGAGAAGCTTTCTGTCCAGTTTTTCCTGGCAGGTAAGCCAGGATCAAGTTCAGGAACATTCATTTAGCAGCTATGTGTGGGACATTCAGATGAAAGACATCAGTATAATCCTGTAAAAGACCTATTTCTTGAAAATCTGTGATACTAGCAAAATGTCCTTAGTACTGGAGTGTGCAGTGGGGAAAAGGCCTATCAGGTTTACAGTCTTCACATGCCATAAATCAACCCAAATTTAAACCAGGAAATCCATTCAGCCTAGCCCAGGCTGGAAATCCTATCAAGGTCTATTGCATTTCTGGCAATTGGACAAGGGTGTTTCCAACTCCCTTTTCTAACATGAAATACCTCTGTCTCTTCTGAGGCAAACAGGATAACTCACTGGACTCCTGAGTCCAATACATATACCTTCAGTATTTGCTATGATTTTGTGAGGCAGGGTCAAGAGAAAGACCACTTATCCACAGGCCAACCTTCATTAGATGACATTTCATCCCTTACAGACCCTTATGACAATAAGACTGTCCAGAGCTGTAACAGGTTAATTTCTACATGTCCCTGGAACTAAAGAAGCCATCAGAGAGGCCAGAGTAGACAGAGTTCTGCTGATCCATCACTCTAGCTTGCGCAAATTCAACTGAGAAGCCTCTGCAACAGGTTATGTGTGCAAGCTTGTTCTTGAAGACCAAGGAGCCCCTTAGGGTCAGAAAGCTTTCAGCCCCCCCAAAAGTGTTAGGTGATTTGTGGTTTGGGCAGCATTTGGCCAGGTGTTTTCCTTGGCTGAACGTGCAAGTCTGCAGAGAATCTGTTGCTTCTCAATGCACTTTCAGACTGTCCTAAAGGCTCCTGAAACCCCAAGAAGGCTGAGCTCCCTCACGGACCCAGCCTGAGGGGCACAGTCAACTGCCATGTAACCTCTTCAGCAGCGAGCAGTTTGATTAAACAGCATTTTCTTTGGTGAGGGAGGGGAACATGGGGGAAAGGACCCAGTAGCCATTGGAGATGTAAAATTAAAATGAATTTTGGTCATTTTAATAAATATATATCAAGGAAATTTCACTTTACTACAACAACACATTAGTATACAAGCATCTAATATTTAAGCTTAAAACATCAAGCATTTATCAAATATTGGAAAAGAGCAGACATTACGAGACTATCTGGGTATAACACAAGAAAAATCAGGTTTTTTAAAAAATTGGTCCTTGTGGACAAATGTCTAAATTATGATCCTACTCATACACTGTATGAATGAGATCTATATTTAATATTATTATTATTAATAAAAAAGCTTCTGTCTCGGAGAAATCAGGTGGGACTTATACTTTCTTTATTTGTCAGTCTTCACAATGATAACCCTTACAAACTTATCAGTTTAAACTCACCTGACTTCATAAAGGTTATCACTGATTGACATCCTGCTCTCTTTTATGGTCACTTTAGCTGGGAGGTGGGGGGCTTTTTTCCTGTGACCACTGGTCTGTCTGACGAAAGATCATCCAGTTTGCAAATGTGGCTGTGGGGTGCACACACTACCCAAAATAACCATGGCCCCAGAGGATTCAGGCTGAACCCACGAAACCCAGAGCAGGAGGTCTCAGACCAGAGACCTGGCTGACTCCAGTGCCAAGCCTGGGGCAGCTTGGGGCAGTGTCCCCTGCAGCGATCCTCATGCCCTGTGCCGAGCTGGCTGTTCCCCCAGCACAGAGGTGGTTTCCACCCTTTGGACGAGAAGCAAGACGACATGTCGCTTCAGTGCACGATGCTGTGGGAACAGCCAGCTATTTATGAGTCAGCTGTGGCTTGGATGTGGCTATTTTGCTGAGCACGTCCTGCCAGTTGTTACAGGGACTGTGGGAACTAATTAATTTGGTGGATCTAAGACTCACTCTCGGTCCAACCCCAACTAATGTCTTCTGGGTATTTTAAACAGCACACTTTTGCAAACCGTCTACCTAGGTTTGACTAAATGTTGTACTTGGCCACTGAAATCTCAGCTCATTTCTCCAAAATTTTCTTTTTTAAAAATTAAATCCCTTACATTCATTCAGATAAAACCGTGTTTATCGTCACATTATTAATTAACATTGTGCTTCTTGCCTTCTTTTCTTGTCTTTTTTTTAAATCAACGGCAAAAGTCATAGAAAACTCCCGCATGCTTTTGCAATCTTAAAGAGAGAAATTATGCAAAACAGAATAAAGTATAAAACATGCCACTGGTTCATGAACTTCATTATACGAAGAAGAAGAAAAAAAAAGAGCCCAGCAACAGACAGTTGCCATAGAAACACTCAAGCATCGAATGCTTGTTTACAAGAGACATCTCTCTATTGTTTCTTAAATCCCTTCCTAAGGATAGCAAATCAAAAAGCAATTGAGCATCAAAAAGGAAGAACAGAGATGTTTAAATAGGAAGTTGAACTCAGTACTTCAAAGGTTAAAGGTTTCTAATAATATTGATCCACCCTGTGGGGTTTTTTTTTAATCTCTGTTTAGGTTAAATCCCTGCTGTATCACTGATTCATACTTAATTTTCACGCTGGCAAAAATTAAGACAAAACGTAAGGCACCAAAAAAAATCTGCCCTGTATAACAACAAGCCTCATTAGTTACTACAGTTGAAGTGAAAACACGCAAGTACTTGAGCTGCATGTTTCATTCTGATTAAGATCCCATAAACAGGTTATTTCTTTCTGCTATGTCCTATTTTGTCAGTTGAACAAGACCCTGAATCCAGGAATTCAAGAGTATCAGTACAAAACATAAGGATGGTTTATTCCTAGTCCATGAAGACAGTCCTTTGTCAGAACGAACACCGAGTTACAAGGAGCACATCATCCTTGCTGGTAGCATCAATTTGTTTACCAGACTTCTAATTCCTTGGTAAACACAACGGAGGTTCCTCTTAATTAATGGCAGACTTCTTGGGGGTGGGGATTCATAAAACGATATGTTTTCCCCATCTGGCTGATTGGCATTTTCAGTAATGAAAGCTACACCATAGCTACACCAGACTCAGCAGTAACGCAACTGTGTCCTTTATGAAGTCACCATATTTATAAATAGCCCGCTGATGCAAATCACAGAGTATCTTTACGCAATCTGCTCTCCAGTCATTTAGAACTACACGCCATGTTTGTGGCATGATTGTACCATTTGTAGAAAACTATAAAAAACCCATTCAAAATAAAAATTTGATAGAGAAAGAACGTGCTGTGCATGCTTCAACAGAGCAAGAAAGATGCCTCATATTTTACTTCCTTTGTTGCAGCACATTTTATTACTTGGTAAAGATTCCTTTTTCCTTAAGGATTTTTTCCAAGATTCACTTACGTTGCTCTTGTTATTACATCCAGTCTCAAAATAGTCATAAAATTTGCCTCTACATTCGAGAGCATGGGTGCCTCTTACAGGTTCACAGTTTAGGGCAACGCTCTCTTGCTCAGGTTCATTACCTCCTTTCTCGTCATTAAATTTTGCCTTTTCCTGATTACTGTGAGACCTGCCATTAGTGATGAATATTTCATTAGCAGGTATCTGGTCATCACTTCTGTAAGAAGGTGCACTGCCAACGTCATAATCCACCTGCTGGGAACAGCTTGGCAAAGAAATGGGGGGGGAAGAGGAGGAAGAGGAGGAGGAGGAAGAGGAGGAAGTATTTTCTGTACCAGCATTAACAGAGTAGGGTAGATTTAAATAGTGACTGCCACATTCTTGATAGAAGCAGCACATGTGGAGCTTCTCATACTCCTCCTTTGCCATCCGAAGGCGTTTTCTGTATGGACAGTCCTGAGGCACAAACCACTCTTGTGGTGAGGCGCCACTGAAGGAGCAGGTGGAGAAGCACCAGTTGTTCTGCATGATGATCTCTCCGTGAATTCTCTTCATTAGATTGTTGATGAGGACAGATCTCCGCAGGTAGACTTCAGGATCATCAATGAATTTCAGCTTTTCCAAAGACATGTAAAGAATATGGGCCCGCTCCTCGAACACGGAGATGGTCTGAAAATGCAAAAGATACAAGATATGGAACTGAAGGCAACTGGTTTTGTTCCAGGCCAGGAGAAAGACAATGAAGCAAATTATTGCCTCTGTGTCACTATTTTACTATTCTCTTTCTGAGGCACCTAGGGCTGGCTTTTCATTTTGCACACCCAGGTGGCAGGGGACCTGCTTTTTCTTGGCCACAGCAAGGAGGTAAGTAGCTGAGCGTTACACCACAAAGGCAATTGCAGGGCATGAATCCAGGGTGGGAAAGTGAAATCCAGATGCACACATCTGGTTCTTCAATTACATTTGGGGTTAGAACATAAAACTGTTGTGCAGTTTTGCTCCAGTAATGGCTGGGGGATTTTTGTTGCAAATGGACCCAATTCCATCATCCCCTGTGGGGCTTCTACACAGCTCTAAAGCCAAGTGAGTGTCCCTCCTGCAGCGTCAAGGTTTGCAAGACGCAGCCAGCAGCCATCGCCTCATGCAGCAAGTGTTGGAGCATTTCATCCGCTGCCAGTGGAAGAGGCCCTCCAGCGAGGAGGTCTCCATTTGCCAGGCTCTCTTACACTGCTCTTGTGTACAAAAGTGCATGCAGGGAGGGAGGCAGAGAGAAACCCATCTCAAAGCATCACAGCATCTGGAGAGCAGCTGTTGGCCTGCGTACTACACCCTGCGCTCTGTGGGACCGGTGGGAACACAGATAGGCAGGGACAAGGTCAGGAAACGAAGAGAGGATAGGAATTTGCAGAAATCCTGGCTCGACGCCCACAGATTTGTTCTCCCTTCCATGGTCCTTCCAGGACTCCCTTTCTCAGCACTGGCAGCATGAGCAGGTTACTGCCCCCAGGAGGCCCTGGATTCTGCATTGTAATCGCTACCCTGGGAATCAAAATAAGAGAGGGGGCAATGCACGCTACTGTAAGCAGTATTAACTAATTTTCATTTTTAGTAAGAATTTGGTTTGCGTAGGAGGAGAGCAGCACAGCACAAAGAGAGACTGCTCTAAATCCCCCCCATCTGTGGCTTGATCATTCTTCTCTTTCCCACATGGTTACAGCATTTTTGCAGAGTGGAAGTCGTAGCTATGAGGACTAAAAGAGCTTAAAGCACAGCTGCTTTTCACATCCATTCAGCTCTCCTCAGCCCTCTAGCTCTTTCCACAGCCTGGTCATGTCTGCGAGGCTTAGAAGCAGCACAGTGCCTCACAAAAACAAAAATTGGCCATAATTTCTCACAAGTTCACAGCTGAAGCTCTTTGTTAGAGTAGTTTTCTATAATAAATGACTCATTTTAAATTATATTAAGCCTATGGGTTAATTTGGGTCCTTTATACCTGCTGCAGCAACAGTCAGTGAAGCCATAAAAGCCTGGAGCAAACCAGTAAGCCTTGAACTGGGATTCTCCTGGAGATACATCCTGGAGGGACACCAGTAGGTACAAGCTGTCAAAGGCTTTCTAATACACATTTGCCAGCAGCCCTCTGGAGAGCAACTCTGGGCCCTACCATCATAACCTCTATGGGACTAGTAACTTCAGCACATAACTCTTTACTGGGCAGCGAAGGTATAAGCATGTAAGAAATTCAAAGAAACCTGGTGGGCATCCCCCCTCCACCAGAGCTTAGTGCTGCAAAGCAGAAAATGTATTTGGGCCAAACAGAAGAAATTGGTGACACAGGGTTTCTGAAGTGATGCACCTCTATAACAGAACAAAACTGTGGGTGGGCCTAGTTTACCAGTACCTCTACAACTGTTTTTTATTGCTGTTTGAAAGGGCTAAGAAACTACTCCTCCTCCTCCTCTTTGCAAGGAAATTAATCACCAAAACAAAAATCCAACAATCTAGTAAAAAAAACCTAAAACTGTCTGAAATTGGAGAGTGATGAGACATGTGTGAGACATGCTCACTAACCAGAGCACATTTTTCAACACCGTTGGTACTGTTTATTCACTGCTCTGGCAGCAGAGTGGATACTTTCTGAAATTAACAGTGGGGGAGTTCTTCACTTTCCCAGTCCAGGTACCATTTGCAGACAACTCTTACTTGTAGCCTTGAGCTACTCTAAGGTCCTTGGGAACTGAACTCAGCGCTACTGCTCACTTCTCTCTGCAGAAATTCCTGCTCTATCACCAATAGAACATGGGTAGCAGTGGACTGCCATGCGCCAGGTACAATCCAGCAAAGTCAGGATGGTGTCTCAAGACACGAGCTATCTCTAAGCACTTCACCCCAGGGGTTCAGCTCCAAACAGGACTGAGCTCTTAATGAAGAGGAGCATAAAATCTCTCACAAAAAAGTTACATTTAAATTTATGTATTTGTTAACCTGGGAAACATTTGTTCTAATCCCTCTCTTGAAAACTTCATTAAAAAAATATTCTTTCATCTACTAATCTGTTCTTTTTGAGTTATTAGTTTTTCAATAACCAGGATTAAACACCGAAGGAACTTGTACTCGCTTTCCAAGTCACTCTGCTTTTCTACAGGATCTGTAACCCGTGTGGGATACATGGAACCTCTTCCTATTTTCTCCCCTTTAAAAAAAGTTTTGAATGAGTGGGGAATCTTTTACTCATGTTCTTCCTTTCTGCTGTTCAAATGCTGTTACAGAGCTGTTTCTGAAAGCCTGACATAAACTAGCTAAGAACAAAATAGTCTGAAAAAAAGTTATTCTCAACATTTCCATTTACAGTTGTTATAAATGAAAAAACGCCTTTGCTTCTTAAGCAATTCGATGACAATACAACAATAAATGTGAAGAAGTGGCAACTATTTGTTTCTGAGCAAGCAGCTGGATCATTCTCCTAATTTCAGCAGAGTATTTCAGCCTTCTGGAAATGGGTCAATTGACTGTTACTAAGCATCTGAAACTCAGAGTAAAAATAATGACTACTAGAAGACATACTTTATGTGTACAGCTGCTGAGTGGTGGATGAAAATCCTCTTCTTCCACATATTTCCTTTTAAAGTATGTGATCTTGGATGTTGTTACAGGATTTGAAATTCCCCTGTAATGTGATCCTGTGGGTAATAAATCAGATATGACAAATGACATGCGGTTTGCCGGAGGTTCTCCAAACAAAATACTTTTCATTTCCCTTCGCGCTACAGGAGAACTCCGCCGCATATTTTCGCATCTATTCGCAGCGCTCAGAAATAAACCCTCGCCTGACTAACACATCTCCCGCCAGCCGCCCGGGGACCGATGTGACGGGCAGCGCGGGGAGCCGAGGCCGCCGCAGGGCACTCGGCTGCCGGAGAACTTTCCACCTCCATCGCTCCGAGGATGCCGGTGCGACGGCGCCCGGCGGACCCCGCGCACCTGCGGCCCCGCTCGCCCGCGGGAGACCTCCCGCCCGCCGCCC
>VZRE01002976.1:437632-545464 GCA_013396775.1 Cephalopterus ornatus
CCCGGCGGTGCTGGCACGGCGCGCTCGGCAGCGGAGGGGGTGCGAGTCTGCCTGTCTGGGTGCGTGTGTCTGCGGTGCGTGTGTGTGTGTGCGGTGGGGTGTGCGTGTGTGCCTGTGTGTGTGAGAGAGAGCGCGCCCAGCAGTCCGGGATCGCGTTCCTTTCTTCTTTCTTCCCTCCCAAACGACACAGACAGCGGAGACTTAGGTAGTTGTTTCCACTAGCCCCGATCGGACTGAACTGGATCTGCCTCCAGTCAAAACACTGCGAGACTAAGAGAGAAAATTGGCTCCGGTTTCACGCCGTGAGTTGCGGTCCCACCGGAGCCAAGCACAACATCGGCGGAGCGGGCGGAATATTAAGCAGGAGCGGGGACTCCGGGGCCAGCTCCGGGCTGCGAGCTGCCTCCTGCCGCGCCAGCGGGCGGGAGGGGAGGGGAGGAGTGGGGGAAGGCGGCAAACTTTCTGCGAGGGGCGAGGGATGAGTTCATCATAGTCACCTACTTCTTGGCAGAGGAGCGCGGAACAATGCGCCCAGACACAGCCCGGCTCCTCCCTCCCCTTCCTCCTCCTCTCTCTAAGAAAGCGGGATGTAGTTTCTCCTCGGCGCAGCCCTCCCGGAGGAAGACGAGGGCCCGAGCAGGCGGCGGGAAGGAGGGGCCGCAGGTGGGCAGGTGGAATTTCAGCAATTGTTTGTGTTAGCAGCTGAGCGCTCTCGAACAAGAGGAAAAAATAAACCGCAGCAGAAGAGGGAGGAAAAATAAATCCTTCACATCTGCCAGTTGTTTTCTTAAATCCTGGAAGATTGCAAAAGACTGCTACTTTATCAAGAAATGGCTTCCGGCGTGCACTGTCTGTGGATGCGTGCGTGCATGGGTCTGCTCTGCCTCCTCACTGAGGCAAAAATGGGAGGCAAAGGGACAGTCAACGGAGTCCCCAAGCAGTTTGCCTGAGTAAAGGCCACCAGGCCTCACCGCAATCACTGACCCTTCCTCAGAGTCAATTTACTGCTAAAGCACTGCATATAGCCCTCAGTCACTTTCTTGAAGTAGCCCCTTAATGCCATCTGGCTTTTCTTGGGCCAAGAAGCAACACATGGAATGGCAAATCACTGCACTGGCCCACTGGAAGTTATCCCTGACACAGACAATGTATATTATTTATTCCCCACACCTTTTGTTACCAGCTGAGTACCAATACATGAAAGGAATGGTCAAAACAAGTGGGTCAGTCTGCTGACCTAACAGCAGGGCCAAAAATTGGCCCAAGAAGCAGACAAAATGTCGTATATTTTGTGTCTGAAAAGATTACACCATCATTAGAAAGCACCAATGGACTCTTCTCATTAATCTGGACTGAGGAATCATTCACAGGGACACATCAGTCTTCTCACATTGGCATGATATCAACACTCAGTGTTTGTCTTGAGAAAATAAAGGTTGGAAGAAACTCACTGCTGCTTTGGGGAAGTCGGTATTTCTTTGCTTGTAATGAATCCAGCATCTCTTTGTGGATTTGATTTTTTTTTTTTTTGTAATGAGAATCAGAGATTTCAGCTGTGCATCTTTTTCTTACCATATTTCATCACAAATAGGTCTTGCTATGCTCAAGCAGAAACACACAGGAAGGAAGGAAGGAAGCGCTGGGATGCCTTCTGCACAGTGCTGCTAATTTATCTTGAAAAACTGAGTTCTCTGGACAGCCAGTAAAGTAAATGAACTGCTTCTGCTATTTACAACATGCAAAATGAATAGAGGCAAGCCAGTTCACTTCCATAAACAGCTACTGTCCATGCACATTCTCCATGTTTCCAAACTGTATAAAACCAAGGCATAAATTATAGAGCTTCCCTAGGAGAAAAAAAAAACAACAACAAAACAACAAAACAACCACCAGAAAACCAAAGCCCCAAACTAAGCTTGTAGGTCTCAGCATGTGTTACAAAGCTTTACAGGTGGCACTCAGCTACAAAATAGGTCCCATTTTGTAGCAGAGGGGTTGCTTCAGCACACAGAAGCAGAGAACCAGGCTTTTAAAAGGGCTTGTAACTCAGGGCCTGCTATTTGTTCCCCTTGGTTATTCAGGAGCACTGATTTCCAGCTGCTGCAAATGAGTGTAAAGGGAGGTACAAGCACTCAGCACATGGGAAAAGGCAGCCTCCTTGAAGGTATAGTTGGACACAGCAGGACTGTAACCCAGTGTTTACTGAGAAAGCACTACTGGACCTGACTCCACAAACGGGACCTCTGGCACTGCTCCTGAAGAGCTAGCCTACTGTTTTTCCCCATTAAGGGCGGCAAAATCGACTCCTGAGTATCTTGCCAGAAGTCACACAGCAAATCAGTGTCAGAGCCAGAAATAGAACCAATTCTCATCGTCCTCCAGCCTTAAGCCCAACCCGTTTATATTACATTATCTTATGCAATGGAGGGATTTCATCCAAAATCCTGTTGGTTTCAATGAGACTTTGCAGAACAGCACACATATTGTTACATTTCCATTAGCACCTCTGGAAATAAAGGAGGAAAGATGTACATTTGAGCATACAATACATTTACTGTACAAAATTACAGCAAAAGGTTGACACTTAGGGCTGGATTCAATTTTGAAAAATCCATTTGGGAGCCTTGTGTGGGCTTCAGTGGCATGGGAGCCAGGCATAGTTTTTTATTGAACCCAGCCCTCCATCCTTAGGCTACCACAGTTTTTCCATTTTGTCAGCCAAATGCGTGTAGCGTGAGGACACCCCGGGGCATCTACGGCAGCCTGAAGGTTAAAATGTCAAACTTTTTCCGCACTCAGTTTCACACAGTAAGACTACTATACATTGCCACGCTACTCCATTTGCTGGGGTTTTCACTCCCTATTCCTCCAGAGCCATTATGATGTTAATGAGAGAACTGTAATGATGCCATTCACATTATAACAAGCCCGATGCCGATGTCAGAGAAAGGGGCTTTTTATACAGTTCCAGAATGTCTCTAAAAACCCAAACTTAAATATAAAATGCCCATGACTATAAAGCTGCAGGTCTCACCACGACCAATAAAAACAAGGGAACAGACTTAAGATAGCTATTACTTGTTTAATTCCTGGGTTTGTACCCAAGTACTGCAGCGGTTTCAGTCCTTATCATGTATTGCGGAGTGTTTCTATTGCGTAACAACATGACTTGGGGAGAGAATAGCAGTTCTTAGCTGTACTATACCATTGTTAACATCTGGATTGCAGTGCTTAGAAAACAAAATTGCCATCGTTTTGATAGCTGTTACCGTTCTGGTGTTACAGAAAATTTACAATGCAGAAGCAATCAGGAATCCCACTGCACACAGGCTGTGCAGACCCACCGTCTAAGAAAGCAAGTGACAGCTGGTGAGAGGAAGGGGAAAGGTACAATTGCATACCCAGACCGATGTACTTCCCTTAAAAAAAAAACCCAACTGCATCACCTGTAAACAATTCCAGGCTAATCTCATTGCAAACTATCTACTCTTTATGGTTGATGCAACAAAGTTTGCTATCACCATCTGAGCTGAGGGAGGCAGAGCATCCTGTGGACAACAGCTTCATGGAAGAGGGCATAAAGGCTCCCCTGGGAGCAGCAGATTAAGGCATGAGGACGCCAGCATTACTGGCAAAGAGAGCAGAGCCATGCTGTAGAGACAATGGTGGACTGATGACAGCTACAGTGGAACTGTCACAACCTCATATGTGAAAATAAAAGACTAGATGGAGGCAAATAAGGAGGAAAGGCAGGAGGTGGCTTGGCCCTGACCACAGCAGCAGACAGGGAAGAGGATGTTGGGACCTTGTGTTTAAATAGATCAAATTGCCTGATATGTCACAGGTTCAAGGAGGAGGAAGCTACAAACAGAGATGGGAGATAATGAGGGCCTTGATTAAAAAGTTTATTGTCTGGATAGATATGCATAGAGTTGTAGTAACGCTGTGAATTAAGCATTGTAAATGCTGGGGACACTGAATCGCAGTACGCTGGGACAGCCCAGTCACATTAGGTGAAAGCAAGGGGTCAAAGATGATCTCTGTGCTCAGGGCTCTGGAGGCAAGATGAGCAGCAAGGCTGCAAGAAGTGAAAAGGCCTCTAGAATTTGCCATGCTGGATTTAACTTGAAAATTGGACTTCCAAGAAACAGACAGTGGTTGGGAGCAGACAGGGAGATTTTTTTTTCCTTCTCTTGCTGATATAAAATAGCTGAGGAGAACTGCACTGTGCCAGTGCAGAGCAGTCCTCGGTCTGTGGTGAGGGAGATGCTGAACCACAAGCCAGAGACAGCAGGGAGGTGGCAGAGCGAAGAGGGGAATGAGGACAGGTGGCAGCAAGAGAGTGTGAGCCCCAGGCAATGATGATTTTCTGTTTCTTCAGCTGTGCCTCCTACCAGAAATGCATAACACCATCTAACAGAAGCATGATACAAGAGCAAAATGAAAGGGTTAAGGCTGGCTGAAATAACTAGACTGGTAGAACAACAGGTTGGTGTGCCAACAGGGTCAATTCAGCTTTTCATCCTTTGGAGGTATAGATAAACTATAGACCTGCCAAGTCTAGTGTTTTTCCCTGTATTTCTTGGCCCTCACTTCAGGGAATTTCAAGGAATCCACTGTTTTTTCCTTTTGCTTTCTTTTTTTTTTTTCCCCTTCTTTTTCTAGAGCTGGACTTACTGTTTGGTGGAAAAGGAATTTATGTGAAATCAGCAATTGATTTCTGTGTCAAGATACAGCTCTTTCACAGAAATGTTTCAAAGGTACCATCACTTAACTTCTGCCCTAATTTAGATTATACAACTCCAGATGCTCAAGTGTCTCTTTCTCAAGACAGAATTCTGAGCAAATATTTCTCTAACTTTCCTAATTCCCACAAGCTAATTTTTTCCCTTTACATACTTTTCAGTTGAATTCTTCCCAGAAACACTTTATGGAGTTACTCCGGACCAAAATGCTGGAGTCCCTTGGGTTTCAGAGAAAAACTAAATTAAAAGAAAATGTTCCTTTAAATTTTTAACAGTTATACTTTGTCCTGATTCTGGTGTCTGTGAAGCAGACCTAGAGGAGGTTACTATACTGACAGAAAAGGTGCTTCCTCTCTTATTTCTTCGTAGGTCTATGTGACCTATCAGAACCCTTGGTAAACAATATGGAATGAACTTTTAAATGATGGTTCTAATAGTTAAATTTTGCACAAGAATTTGTGCAAATATATAAAAATACAAGCAGAATTGCAATTTTTTTTTTTTTTTTTTTTTTTTTTTTGCCACAGGGCTCTGGCAGATAAGAGAAAAGGTGCCATTAAGTTTACTGCAGCCATCCCCCAAAGGCTGCTTTGCCTGCCTGGTCTGGGAGAACAATAAAGCCCCATGGTATTCATTTCAGTAAGCATAAATATTTTTTCCAGTGTTCTTAGCCAAAATGTCTCATGTGCTCTCTGCCTCCACCCCGCTGGTGGCTGCGTGGCCCTGCTCAACATACAAAGCTCCGTCCAGGATCCACTTAGCTCAGTGGGAGTTCAGTTTGCAAAATGCTTCAACATCCTGAGGGCAAAAGGTGCTCCTATCGCTGCAAACTGTAACAGACAGTATTTCCGATTAGTTAACCTCTGCGATGGGTTTTGACACTGAAGAGGTGCTCAGTGTTGTTATTGGGACTGAAGTCAGAGGGAAAAAGGAGTCCCAGCACTCAGACGGGGCTGAGAAAAAGCAATAGCCTGCTGTTACATAAGACTTCCCAAATCACCAGGCAGTTCTCATCACTTGTTCTGTAAGAGAGGTACCAATTAAAACCGCTTCCCCACTTAACTTTAGCTCCGGTCCAGCGGCACATGCATGTCAGTGGCACAGTAAATGAGATGCTTTATGGAGTTAATTATATTGCCTTCTTCACTTTTTGTCTGCTGAAGAAAGTAAACAAAACTAATACAAAAGTGTTTTGGAACAAAGAGCGAGTTGTCTCCCACTTTGCTGTGTGCTACTTTCCACGAAGAATGAGAGCTATTATTATTCTTTTACAAGTTTCCTTCTAAGGGAAATAAACACCAAAGGTAGGATTCCAAGGAAATGACTCACAAATATTGGCAACAGGCTCTGAAAATTGGATCCAGTCTTTGCAAAAGCCTTTAGCAAAATACTAAACCCTCTTATTGCAAAATAAACTTTTCCCAGATGAGCTGCACATCAGCTCTGCACGTCTGTGTGTGCATGCGAGTGTGTGTGTGTGTGTGTGTGTGTTAGAACTCAGAGACAGGAACAGAACCCATTTCTCACGTCTCCCCTTCTTCCCTCTGGGGCACCGCTGCTGATGCCATTTTTAGCTGGAAGCTGGAAATCTTTAATAACCGACTGAGTCATCCTTGGGAGAGGGAGGGAAAGGGATGTGCCTCACCTTGCCGAGGAGCGTGCTGCCCGCCGGCCGTCCCCACCCGCGGAGACCCCCGGGAGAGCTGGGCCGGGCAGACGATCTGCTACAAGCCGATCTACAAGAACTGGCAGGAACCTTTATCCTCCAGCTGTAAAAACGAAGGGCAGAGTGGAGAAGGGTGGGGGTTTTTTTCCAATCCCCTGACACTGCATCGAATTCAGCAGGGCAAGATCAGCCTCTAATAATCTGTTTTCAGTCACCGAGTTAGCCTTTCAGATGCACAGAAGGTAACCATGCACCGTGACTCATATTTTATTTCTTAATCAGGAAGCCCAGGAACCAGGAATGCAGACATTGAAAAATCAGGCAGCTGAGCAAAATCAGTGCGGCAGGATTACCATCTGCAAACAGAACAATCTACTTTGCATATTTATTTCTCAGCTGTTTAAAATTTTGAATCATAAATGCATATTCTGTATCACTTGTAATGCACACACTCTAAATCACTCCCGCTCTCTCATGTTGGTTTGGGGGATTTGTTTGTTTGTTTTGTTTTTGACGATGTAAATCTGGTTAGACAGGAGTGACAAAAATTGCAAACCTTACACAGAGTTCCTTTGTTGCTTGGTTCTACTTAGACAAGCTTTTTAAATGAAAGAAGCTGGTCCCCTTATTCATTTCCTTTGCGAATTCCTATTTAACCACTCCAAATCGAGATGAAACAAATGGGGATGCTGGTCCGGAGTCAGATTTTTTTTTTTCAGAAAGTCCCTTTACAGTGTGCCTGAAAGCAACTGGCAGCCAAGTACCTACTTAAGACTCTAAAGGTTGCACTAGTGGAAGTTTTGTGTCTGGTTCAAGGTCTCCAGCATTGCCAGGTAGTTTCTAAAGCCTGTAATTCACTAAGTGTCCAACAGACACAGCTTCCAACAGGACCTCTAAGTAAGGAAAGATGTTTGTATAGACTGTCTGAGACATTCGAATTGTGCTGAACTCCAGCCATCGCACAACCAGTTATAACCAGCTGTCAGGGTTGGGAAGGAAACCAGGATAAACCAGTGTGGTGTTGCCTTCCCGAATCTGCTGGCAGGGTGGCACAGCAGGCTGGGAGGTAGAAGCTCCTCGAACCCCACCTCACTGCAGTGTTAATGGGTGAATTTTAATATTCATAATAGCATGGCTGCTCATTTTAGTGACAGGAAGGAGGGATCAGCTGGGATGTGGCGGCTGCTGTGGGGAAAGAGATGCATAGGGATAAAGCCAAGCACATGATAGAAAACATTTAGAGATCCACAAGTCAAAAATCACTGTAATGACTTTGTCTACACCCTTTCTCAGCTTCCTGTGGTGCTCAGCTTTTCATGCTTTCCAGAATCCTCCTGAAGCAACCAGAGCAGCCGCAGCCACATGAGCATGGCCAGGATCTGATCCTGCTCAGGCATCACTGGTTCTCCCCTCACTGCTCTGCAAAACCTGGACAAGGGGAAATAGCCCAGCCTGCTGCCTGGGTTGAGGTGTCGGCAGGAAGTATCTTCCAAGGGAGAGGAACAGGGAATCACTCTCACACATTTTGTAAAGGTTAGGAAGAAAAAGTTTAGTTACAGAATAAAGGTTTCCCAGCCACACCAATGTGGCATGACTGTGGGGAGGAGCTGGTAAGGAAAGAGAATGGAGAGAGCCCACCTTTCTGTGGGACATGGGGCGCTGATTTAGAAACATGCTTAAAAATGTTCTCTTTCCATAATAAATACTTGCAGTGCACATAAAATGCTTTAGAAGAAGAGAAATGTCTAAATAATGAAATTATTATAAAACTATGGTAACGGTGCTGTTGAGCATCCTGGTTTTTTATGCACAATGTAGCTCATGAGGCAACAGGGCAGCACACATGCCCTGTAATCAGTAGGAGATACTTTTGGTAGGGATGGATTAGTCATTCCCCTCTGTGCTCCAGCAGTATCTCCCCAGAGACAGGCTTTCTGGTGTAGCATCATAACCTACAGTGTTAAGAGACCATATCATATTTTGATGCAGAACTTTGTATTTGACTGAATTTAAAAGGCTTTATTTATGTTTCAGTTTACAATGCAGACTCTAAAATACTAAGTTTAAAAAATATAGAACAATTTAAATTCAATTTGCAAGTCCAATCTATTGATTTAATAGCTAAGGGAAAAGTAATCTCTAAATACTTATATCATATAAAATAATTATGCAATCAGTGTCCTTGGACTGATCATATTCTGCTAAGCTCTGCATTCAATTATTTAGCTGGTGCTACAGAAAGTGATTATTCCTTTCACTTGAACAGTAGCTTAAAAAAGCTTGAAGTTGTTCCAAGCATCAGTTTTCAGTTAGAGACCTCTTGTGAGGTGTGTGTCCTCATGGAGGCTGGGACTCGCAGCTCTCTGATCCACACCAGTGGCTATTCCTCTGCTGGCAGTTGGTCCTTGTTAACACTTCATTTTTCAGGAATACTTTTACTACCATGAGCAGGGCCTGTTTATAAGGACAGTGCAGTCCAATGTGGATGATGTTCCCAGGCACCAGGAAGAACCATGTGTCTCCTGTGCATGCTCCTGGCAGGAGGTGCAGATCAGGGTGCGTGTGGAGAAGGGGAACACATAGGTGTACTCCAGTTAGAGCAACCCAGCTCCCTGCAGCAAATTGCCCCCTCCTCTACGCCGGCAAAAGTAGCACAGGTAACAGAATGCTGGGCCCCACACTGATGAAGAGGATTTACTTTCCTCTGTCACAGACCTGGGTCGTTTCCAACATCCAGAAAGGAATACAGTGTCATGTGTGGGAGGGACAGCATTTTAAGAGCAGGATCTGGTGCAATGGCAATTACCCAGAGCCATTCCTGCTTGCCTGCTTCAAAACCTCCTTGCAACTACTGCACAGCTGTGTCAACCCTCTTGTTTATCTATATGGTGTGTCCTGGACTATATCTAAGCCTCCAGGGACTGGAGAGATGCCTAAGCTAAGTCCTGTGAGGTTTTCTAACTGGTATGAGTAACGGCTGGGGACAGGCAATTGCTTCAGTTTAAATAAACCTGTGCGGCAATACTCATGGTTTTGATGAAATGCACTATTCCCCAAATTCCAAAAAACAGAAAAGGGACTATACAGAGAAGCACTTGTGTATTCCTCTATATTTTCAAGTTTTGTACAGTATATTGAGTGAGCTCTGATGTCCATATCCACTTGAGCAATAGCAAAGACACTGTATAACCAACTCCTCTCAAGCATGCACTCTGGAGTGGAACAGTGAATTTTTTTGATAAAAGGAGAGAGATTTTTAAACTTCAACATCAGTTCATCCATCAAATCACCAAAAAACCATGAATAATGATCAGCTTTGGTTCAATTATTCAGTTGAATCATTTTTGTCATTGCAATGAAATTGCAATTTGAACTCTAAAAAAAATTTAGCTCTCATGTTAAATCTCTGAAGTATTTTTTACCTCCAGCTTAGCTGCTGTTCCATGATAATGAATCAAAGAGTCTTTTCCTTCCCATGTCTACTTCTGCTTGACACATTCCTGTTCATGGTCCCTCTCAGTTACACATGCTCTCCGCTTTTCACAAAAGGAGGAAAAGACTTTCCTCTCTCTGCTTCCAAGGACCACATGGTGCCAGCTCAGCTCCCATTGAACAGTTCCTCAAGCTCACCTCACTCCATGAATAGTTTCACTGAGCGCAGTGGGACTGCTCAGCCTGAATAAAGCTGGCACAACCTGGCCTCAAGAAGAAAGATCCAATCAGTCCAAAGACAAAAACAAGCTCACAGCAACGGCACAGGGCACAGCTCTGAGAGGCACCAGCCCAACTTGGGGACAGCCAGAAGCAAGGTGCCAAGTTTCTGGTACAGCCTGGGACAAGTTTGCACAAGGTTACCGGAGGATTACCCAGAACTCTGAGGGAGATTCGCTGGCAACAGTCTGCTTGAGCAATTTATTATTAGGAGCTTGGGAAATCCATCCTAGTTGTCTTTAATAGGAATACATCACAATCTCTGAAGGATATATCATCTTCAAAAAGAAATCCCAACAGCCAGAAATTTGGATGCTGGGAAAAGTACCATTCAATTACAAAGCAAATTATATGGGTCTCCTGTGCGTGGTTCTGCTCTCAAAAAGCGTCAGCAGCTTCCTACTACTTTACAACCATGAGAGCAATTCCTTTAGTTATAGAAGCACACAGTAAATCAGAAATAAAAGGTCCTCAAGAAAAATATCTCAGCAGCAATTCCTAATCTCAGGGGCACAAAAGGAGTTAAAAAATAGCAGAGCATAGCCAACGGTTGAGAAATAAATTGGTAGGAGAAGTTATTCTGGGAGCCAGCATGGGTCACAGTAAGTTAAACCGTAGACTATGTTTGTTGTCTGAAATTATTCCAAAAGCAAAATTATTCCAAGAGAGAAGGATAAATATTCTTGGATAATCCAAACCAAAAATCAAATATAAAAGCAAGAATAATATTTAATTGGATTCCAAGTCCATGTCATCTTGAAGGAATTAACCACTTGCCCAGGTTTTGCTGTCTCTAAGTACAGAGACTGGAGAGGAAAGCATTAGGGGAATGCAGGGAATCTCAGGCAGGACACTAAAATTGAGTTATTTATTCAGTTTACATACTGTGTGATGTTTTTAAATAAAGTTGATTTTACCTCCCAAAATCTAATCCAGGTAATACAGAACACATATTGTGTTTCAAAGTGTGCTTGTGCAGAGGAAGCGCTCACTTTAATAGAAGCCCAAAGATAAATACATAAATTTTAATGGGGATTTTGGAATCAGGGTTCATGCTCAGGCCCACTAAACTCTGCAGCCTAAGTCTGACTCACCTGGTAGCACTTCAGCCATTCCACACACACAGGTGTAAATGTTACAGCTTTTAGTAATTCCAGGGTACCCGGAGATACTTGGTGCGTCAGGTCCTTCTATGTCAGTGTGCTAGGAACTGCACACCCACTGTGAGATTAAAACCAAAAGTAAATGCACTATTAAAGAAGAAAAAAACCCAAACCATTATCTCTGCTAGTTTAGCAAGAATTTAGCTTTAACAGGTAGCATTACAAAACCTAAATGAATGCGTTTGCTCTTTACTCATTCTCATCAGTGAAAGTGACCAGGAGAGTTACCTATCACTGCTGCTTTGGGGGCTGTCCTGGTGCAAGGCAGCATAATGCATCAGTGTTTCAAATCCCATAATGAAGGATTTAACACCCATATAAAGTTTGACTTGCATATTTTTAATTTAATCTGTGAAGTAAATACCTTCATATGCATTTTAGAGGCTGTTGCTTTTAAAGAGACTTCTCTGATTCAGCTGATAAAGCATCACATGCTAAAGGTTGTTTAAAATAACAAAATGCAATCCCCTCTGTGCATACAGTAACTTACATTTGGGCTTCAGATGGCTGACACGACTCTTTTCACCTGGAGAGCTTCAAAGGCAAACAATTCTAGTATCTGTAAAGCATCAATTTCCCCTCATCTTTAGACTGCCAGGGACTCTTCCAGTCATGCTTCTTTTTCCAACCATTAGCTATATTTAGAAATACATATATGTAAGAAATCCAAAAGAACTTATGGATATGGAAATAGATATCTATGGAAACCAGCAAGTCTGGAGATCTTCCTCTTGTCCAGTCTATCTGAAGAGCTTAATAAGCTTGTTTGAAATTTTTCTGCAAATCATCAGGATTTTTGAGACTAAAAAGAGAAAAAAAAACCAACTTAGCTGAATCTAATGTAAGTCAATTCCATTTAGTTAAGGATTTCTTTACTTGCTTAGTGGCTATTTCCCAGTACTGATGTGAGAGCTATTACTAAAATACATGAGCCAGCTACTCCTCCTACAGGTCAACACATTGAGATCTTTACGGGTAAGAAAATGGTCCTGGTGTTTCAGAAGGTGGCATATTTCTTTCAATGCCCCAGCCTCATTACAGGCAGCAGAGTATTTCTGGAGGCAAACAAGCATTTTTTGCTGCCCCTTGCAGAAGAGAAGAGACCATGATCTCAGTTGTTTGTATTCATTAAAATCCTCTAACACATTTCATAACAGTAGGTTCTTTAACCCCAAGGCTTTGGCCAAATTCCAACTCAATTACCTGAAAATTCTCCCATTAAATTAGGATTGATGTATTTGTCTCCTCCCTTAAACTGGTGAGCAGCAGTGGCTTGAACTATGAAGAGCTTTCTAGGCTTCATCTTCAAACTGGCTCATTTCGAGGTTAGGTTAGGAACATCAATACACTCCCTTGACGCAGAACTATATACCGAAATTAGTATCTGTTAAACGTTTCAACATGCACTTACAAAAAGACAGTAATTAAAGTGAAAAGCAGAACTCCACATTGTGTCTAGAAAATAATCCAGAAAAGATCACGTGGAATAACTTGCTGAGGAATCCACTGACAACTGGAGTTAGTGGATACAAGTGAAGGCTGAAGATCTTAACTGCAGACCACCACAGTGTGTTAGCATTTTTTCAGATCCACCCCTCACATAAATGACGGCACTTCTGTACAACACAGAAATGCTTGTCATGCAGTGGTTACATGGACTATAAAGTCATTGAATAATTTTTGTTCTTTTGATTGCAGCATTTGCTGGGGATGCTTAATTTGGTTTGTCTAGAATGACAACAAACAGTTTAAGTGTATTTTGTATTTCAGGCTGTTGATACAGTAGGTCTTATGCCACATGTCTGCTTTGTGAGAAAGCTTTCAGTGAAATATTATGCATAATTAGAGAGAGTAGGATATGCACTCAGAGAAGAAGAGTTCCTTGAAACATTTCTGGCAGGGAAAGGCTTGCCTAAGGGCAGATCGCCCCGTTTCACGGAAAACCCTAAAAGGAAGTGGAGGAGCAGATCTGTGTGCAAGATGTGCAGTGGTTTGGGTACCAGCATCCTCGGATCTTTACATATTGTCTGGAAACACTTGCTTCTGAACTCCCTTCAGCAACTGCTCTGTCTCAGCTTCCTAGTGGTGCTGGTGCTCCCACATGTTCACGCACAATCACCCTTCCTCTCAAAGGGCTCCCTGGGGTCCGAGTAGCAGCAGTGGCAATGCTTCTACAGGGACTCTTGTGTCAGATAACATGGACAACCTATGACCTTGAAGGGGGTCCTGCTGTGGGACAAATGTTCTGGGGGTGGGAAAAAAAAAGGGGGGGAATGTGATTGGATGTTTAGGAGAACCCCCAAAATAACATCAACTGTATTAAAAGGACAGAATTTTAAATTATCACATTGCTATACATTTTTCAATAGATTTGTTTAAAGGATGCATTATTCCAGAACAAAGTGATTTCTGTCCCATTAAAATGACTCTCTGGGGTGTTTCAAGTTTTTAGATTAATTTCTGCCTGCATCTATGGATTTCACTTCTGACAATTTTTAAAATAATTTTTTCAAAATAAGATGAGAAGTGGTTGGTTAGATTCCAACAGGCATCAGTCAGCAATGTAAAATGCCTCCACGTTCAGAACAGCTTTCTCAGGTAGTGATTTCAGTGTCGTATTTAGCTGAGCTAACCGCAGATTGCCAGGGGATTGCCAGCTCCAGCTGTGCACTTCCACTCCCCCCCCTGCACTGGCACTCATTTAGGTTCCAATTCAGTCACATGGGGAAACTGATCCCACTGAAAACTTTAAAAAAAAATCTTCTTAGGCTTTATCCTGATCCTTCAGTGACTCTCGCTGATAGCAAGAATCACTGAAGGACTGCATAACTAAGGCGTTCAGCACACATATTTGGCATGTTGAAGCATAGGTAGAAAATCATTCTTATTCATACAATACCACACATAGCAATTTCTATATAGTAATGCTTTACAGAGTATTTCATACTATCTCTCAATGAAAGAAAAGATGTGCATCCATTCTACTGATCAATTTAATATCATGACAGGTCACTTAGTGCCTGGGTGTATCAGTGACGTGGAAGAGTCTCCCCAGGGAAGTGGTCACAGCACCAAGCCTGACAGAGTTCAAGAAGCGTTTGAGCAATACTCTCGGGCACATGGTGTGACTCCTGGGGATGGTCCTGTGCAGGGCTAGGAGCTGGACTCGATGATCTTGGTGGGTCCCTTCCAAATCAGCATATTCTGTGATTTCTGTGAAAATGGGAATTTTGGCAATGAAAATAAGGGCCAAGTAAATCTGCTGTCTACAAAGCCAGTCTGCATCAAATGTCCCGATGCCCAGTCCCATGCTTACACCAACAAACACCATCACACCCTTGCCTTGCTTTATGTTCAGGCACAACAGGTGTGCTCAGGAGCCTGCAAACACCAGACTGTCGTGCCCCAATCAATGCAGTGAACGATCGTGCTGTGGATGAGGGTAGTTTGTCTTTGCTGGCAAGCCTTGTGTGAAGAAGTTCAGTTCAAAACCCCAGTGCCTGGAAATTAGGAGCCATATAGAACAACTCTCTCCAAACTGCTGGTTTGGTTGTACGTGTAACAGATGGCACAGGCTCAATGGTCAGTGCCATCACTTGGCCTACTGGCCTGGCTTGTGTGCTCCCAAGTGTTTTATACGGTCTCAGGAAACTGCAGCGAGCTTGTGTGATGATTTGCCACTGAGGCTTACTAAGATCTAGCTACATATTCATGACCTTTAGCCTAGCTGACTGATTTGGAGCTTTTTAAAACAGCTGATTATATGGCTTTTCTCTTTTTTTTTAATATAAATATGAATGAATTCTACATTCTGTATCTCCCTGATTTCCTAAGAATGCCAGACATTTTCTGGTGAAGGCATTAATGAGCATAGGCTTGTGTGACTGACATTTTAGTCTATTGGTTCTTTAGGTTTCTGCAGATGAAAATGCTATGATATCATGGGAAATGTGTACTTTAATAGACAAATGGAGTACAGATCTGGTCTCCTTTGGCATGTTTAGGCCTGCTCCCTTTCTGAACTGTTGAACCACTGCAACAAGAACTGATATGACAGGATATAAATTTAGATTTGATTACTGACTATTATCTTTTATACTGACATTCATTACATTTATAAAACTCAGTTGGCCTGGTATTCTGAATTTCTGTTCACAGTTAGCTTTTCATTGTAAACAGTGGGCTACAGCAATTGAACTATCTTCATCACAGGTCTTAAAACCAGGGCTTTCTCAGGCAGGAATGAAAGATGAGTTGAAGTTTTCTTATTTCACAGTAGCAAAATTAAAAGCAGAATGTAATTTTTGCATAATGCAATGAAATAATATGAAAGGCTACAAGGGGAAATTTTATTCTGCCTCTAAAATATACATATTAGTTCAACATGATCTTACACAATTTGACAAGAGGATTTTCATTATTAATAAGATGAAATGTAAGGCTTCTAATTAAGTGGAAAACAAACCAGTGTAAACTACACTCAGAACACACAAACCTTTTAGGTTTTAAATTTAATAACAAATCATTTATTTAAAGCCCGGCTGATTTGTTCCATGATCTTACTTGATGAGAGTTTATTTCATTTCTGTGTTTTTTTCCTTCCTTCTGTCCTTACTGTTCTTGATGCCGATACAACAGTAAATTTGGTTTTTTGAATCCTATGCTTGAATGTAGCTACTCTAAATGATTAGCAGGTAAAAAAATGCCTTATCAATGGTCTCATTCTGAATTTACGGGTAAAATGAAATGTCTAATATGAACAAAGCACTAAATTAGAACTGCACTGTTGGACTGTAAAAACAGAAATACTAGAGAAAAAAATGGCAAATTTCATCAGAAAAAAATCTTAAATAGCCCTTACCCACATGAACCTTTGGAACCAAGTAACTAGTGACTTCAAAACGATTTAAAATACTATTTGATGTGTAATTTGCCACACGAAGACAATTCAGAGAAAACCCCTGACAGGTAAAGTTGTATATCTGCATAGAAGTGATGTAACTTGCTCTACCTGTCTGAAGCAATTACTGTTGCACAAGAAACTGTTTAACAACTATGAGTATTACACATAATTGTGCTCAGCTACTTGCATGAAACATGGGTGACTTACTGCAAGGTACCACACACGCGGTTGAAGCTGTGAAGTAACTGTTTCCTCCGTGATCCTTCAGTAGAAACTGACTGTTCATAAATGCTGAACAACTATCACCCTACAGATAACATATCTATTTCACTTATTCTTCCATGATTTCACAATTTCATAAATCTTTAATTTTTAAGCAAATATTTTTCATATTATCACCTTTTAATAGGTCTTATATAATCTGGAGAAAAACATTCCTGGGTTGTTTTTTTTCTGACAGACAAGGACACCAAATGTCTTGCAACCTACTAAAGAATACGGACGCAACACAAGTGTTCTACTGAGAAACTCTCAAAGTTTCTCCAATACCAAATATGTACCAGTCTCCATACAGAATGCAAAGTTATTTTTAAGTGTACAGCCTTTTGAAAATGCTACCCTTAACAGCAGCAAGTGCCATTTCATCTTATTTCCGGAAGTCCTAGGATTTGTATAGATGATGACGGGTCCAGATGATCAGGATCGCATAGCAAGGAAATGCACCCCTCCCTCCACTTTCATCTGCTAAAGGTCACTGGGCTATGCTCCTTTCATCTGCAGAAATGGGAAGAAACAATAAAAGCTTTTTACGCTAAGTCTTCCTACTTTTAGGATAGAAAAACGTACTTTAATGGTTCTAACAATTCTTTTTTCATGCATGCTAATAGGTGTGAAAACATATACCTATTTAGACACCTCCTGAAACTGAGCCGCCATGAAACCCCAGGAAGCTTTTTTCTAATAGGTACCACAAAAATTATCAAAGGACAGTATAGAAGACCTAAGCTGGGTCACAGTAAAATTATAATTGTTACTTACGGAAAGTGTTCTTTCATGTTTAAATCAACCCTCAATTACTTCAGCCTGCTTATTCCTTAGAAAGAAGTTAAACATAAGTATGTTAGATGAGATGTTTTCTGAGAAATGTGGGACAAAGAAGCAGAGAGAACCACAACAGATGACCCCAAAAGAAAACTGTATCAAGTAAAACAGAATGATCACCTGAGTGTGTCTTTATTTGCCAGTATACACATAATATTTTTTTAGAACATTATCACACTGGTTAATTTAAAATTCTCTAAGTAGAAGATTCATGACATCAACAAAGACTGTGAGGAACAGAAAGGGAATTGGGGTAACTTAAGAAATTTGTAAACAGAGCCAAAATGCGTGTAAGGGCAGGATCAGCTTGCCAAAATTAAAAAAGGTTTTATTTTTTTAAATGCAGACAGCAGTTCCAATGGTTGACCAAGCATTACTATCTTCTGAACAGTGAAGTCTGTTTTTGTTTACAATCTAATGAATTCCAAAGGAAAGTGACAACAACCAGTTTTAAAAGTGATTTTTCCTTTTTTTCAAATACTTTTCAGCAATTAAATTCACATGCAAAAAGCTGATTCCACATACAGAAAATACTTTGTAATATCCAAAGTCCTCAAACTGACAAAAATACATTTCACAGAGATAGAAGTAAACAAAATACAAATCCACAGCTGCAAAGTTTCAGATATGCAAAATGACTATTTTAAATGCTGTGACAGGTCCATGGTTTGAAAATATACTATAGCGTGTTTCAATCAAACTAACATGTGATTAAAGTTACCTGTGCTGTACAGGTAAATATAACTAAAACCAGGTGGTGGCATTCTGGCTTTCCCCAGAATAGGAATGGGATGTGTATGCTGAAAGTCCAGGGTTTTTTTACAGAAAGAGAACTGACAACATTAAACCGATCTTGCGCACTGGAAACCCTCAGGATTAATATACAGTAGCACAAAAATGCTAACAGCAGTTTTTTTGCTAGGTAGTAAGAAAGAAAATAAAACAACAAGAATCTGACAACACACAACTGGAGATACTGTAGATACAATGTGACACTTAATTATAAACCCCGCTGGGGATGTACAGTCTGACACCCAGTGTGCAGATCTGCACGTTCATCGCCAGAGCTCCCGTTTTCACCTGCTGTGGACTGGAATGCCACGAAATGTATGTCTTCATCTGGATTATAACGACAGCTTCAAACAAACTTAGTCTAACTAAGACTTTAATAAGCTGCATAAACAGCTGCAAACAGTCATTTGCTCTAATTATATTACTGTCAAAATGAAAAAAAAAAGGGGGGGGGGATTTTTTTTTTTAGGGAAATTTTAATTACCACTTATTCAGTCTGAAAAAGGAACAGAGAAGAAAAGCAGCTCAAGGAATACGGAAAATAGGTGTGAATTCAGTCGCAGGTATTAGTTAAGGGCACCACGGTTCTGTACAGAAATAAAAGTATGAAAACAAAATAAACAAATTCAAGAAAAGAAATGAGCACTGATATTTTACCTCTAAAACCTTTAGTAAAAATGCCCTTTTTTCTTTTTTAAATGCATATAAGTAGGAGCATGGTTGATAAGATGACTGCAATATACCCATTTTCTACAATCTTTGACTGTTATATAAAAATAATTCTCTGACTTCTGTGTCAAACAGGACTTGCAAATATAACCTATTCCCATTAATACTGTGCTTGGTGTCTTAAATATTTAAGGCTATACATGCACTGAAATTTAAGGAATTTCAGGTTGAAATAGTAATTGAAAACTGTGTTATATTACATAAATTATACAATGAAGGGACACTGGTAGGAAATGTACATACAATGCAGCATCAGTCTGTTCCTGTAAGACCAGCATACACAAGTTAATTATTGTACAATATCAGGACTTCAGACACAGGAAAGCCAAATCTGTTCTTAAAATAGCACACTTCAGATATAGGTATAACATGGGTAAACCAAGCTAATTTGACAGCACTGACTGACTTACATTTTTGTTTGTAATAGGATTTTGATTAAAATGCACCAAGAAATACAACCCAAACACTTTGCTACTGATACAACAATGCACATCCAGTCAGAAAAGAGGTATCTGGAATTCTCAGCTGGGAGTCACATTTACAGAAGCCTATTTTATATTAGTTAACAGAGATCCATCATATAATTTCTGTCTTTAAGTAATAGCAAGTGCAAACATTATTTGTCCAAATAATTAGAAACAGACTTGGTTCTTTGGTTAACACCATGTGACTTACATCAGACACAGGAATCAATTAAGAATAAACAGTCATATGAGGAAGTTTCTTGGACAGGGGGTGAGGAAGGAAAGGGGAAAACTTCAAATTCAAAGAAATTTAAAGCACTGTGTTAAACTGAACTGCCCTTTGAAACCTCCTGGACTAGAAATAATCAGTTTAAGACATCTCTTCGGTTGCAGTGACATTGCTTACACACCATAACTTTAGTTTCTCTACGTATTAGTTTTATACAAAAGAAGGAAGGCACCGAGTGCATCGGTGACATATAGGCAGTATAAAAGTATGCAAGAAAATGCTACATACTGTATAGTCCATACTTTTTAGAAATGTGGTGAATGTGTGCTATCTCTATGCAACATAATGCTTCAAAATCCTTATATCCCAATGAGAGAATGAATTAAGATGTGAAATACATTTTAATAACCTTGTTGGTAACAGCACAATTCAATATTTGTATTCACTAAGATCAGTTACTAGCTTATAGTCACCAGAAAAACAAGTTCAAAATCACTGAAGATCCAAGGGAACTATATAACTATACTTTGGGACAGAGCCAGCAGCCTGTATTTATGACAGATGTCCCACTAAGAATGGAGAGGAGGCTCAGTTTTACCACTGTTATTCATATTAGTAGTGCCTTTCTCTAAGACATCCCAAGAAATAGATGGAATTCCTCACAGGGAAAGGTACTACACAACATGAAATACATCTGGTTAAACCAGGACCTGAGTAAAAGGCAGAAGGTTCAGGCCCTTAGTCATTATATTAGCACTTTTGATTGTGTTAACAGTGATATAGCTTGCTCATAGAGCATTTAATTTTACATTGTTAAATCTTATATAAAAATAGGTAAGAAAGCTCTGTAAGAAAGAATATATACTACATAAGGAGAAATCTCTCCTTAAAAAAAGCAAAGAAAGGGAAAAATTGAGTAAAAGGTTTCACTAATTACACTTTGTCATGAAAATCACATTAAAAACAGTTATCGTAAACAAAACAGTACTGAGCACTAATGAACCTTGTGGTTTACTGGAAAGGACAGCAAACTAGCTGTATAGTAAAAAAAGATCATTGCTCTATCTCCTTTTTTGTAAATATTCCCTAATACATTCAACTGCTTAGAAATTTTCTTAAAATGTCATAACAAGCCATTTGCAAAACTGACTATCAAAACTGGTTCAAAGCCCTGCTCCTTGCTTGCACTATGGCCTACAGATTACGTCTCAAAGCCATGATAATGCTTCTAGTTAATTCTGTAAATTCATTCAAACTCATGCTTTGTAAATAAACCAAAAGTTAAAAAGCAATCCACTTTAGACCCTCAGCATGCATTGAATCGAATGTCCACAGGATTCACAAAACACAGCAAAAAAATTGTATTGATACAATGGGCAAGACTCTTGTCCTCAGATATAAGAGACAAAAGGATGACATTAATTACATCCCTGAATGTCCATGAGGTATTCCTTCAGTGGTATGGTATTACTGCTTCTGCTCTCCTGAGTAGGGTCATTATGCCAGCTCAACCAGTACATGCTTCCAAGGAACTGAATGATTCCTTCTTGCTATAAGGTAGCCTTGCCCACTTTCTGGGCATAGCTGTTTCTTGGTCTTCATTCCTACAGGAGCAATACTACCCACTTTCCTGATTCCTGGCACATTCCTCCACATAAGGATCTTATTTCTATATTGTACCAGCGTAAGCCTGAACAGTAAAGCCTGATCCAGCATGTACCAGGCCCATTTATTAATTCAGTCGCACCACCTAACGTAAGAACTAAGCTTGCCAGCACTAACATAATTGTGCCATATTCAGGTAGGCATAATATAAGCAGATACATTGGGTGCATAAAATTTCTGCATAGTCTGCAGAAAGGAAAAAACCCTGCTTGAACTTAAGGAGGGGCAGTGATAAGTTCTTAAGGCTAAACTAATCCATGTCACTAGTTGGCACTCGCCCTACTCACCCTGGGCAAATAAAAAACATCTACCTCTCTAAAATACACTAGTTTAGAAGCCACGCGATGCCCACACAGACCAGCGCTGCTTTGAATGTATGAACTCCCACAATTCCCATGTCACAGTTTCTCTGAGTAGGGCCCTGTGAGGGCCACAAGGCTCCAGGAGTGGTATTTGAGTCACTGTCACCGCTACTCTATGAAGATTTTATTTTAATGCTCTCGCTCTCAGATGACATCTCTTCAACAGGCATTGTTGATTCAGTGACAAGGAAATGCTCCTGCGACTTTCCCCTCAAAAACAATCATCAGAACAAAGTAGTCTGAAATCCAGCTGTGATGCACTACAAAATCTAGCAGTTGAGTTAAAGAGACCAAAACCACAAAACATTCTTGAAGGCTCGTTCTAATAATAAACTTTGCTGAATGTTCCAGTTAAAATTATCAAGATGTTCAGGGACTGCTTCAATATTTTTAACACTAAGTTTTAAAAATACTACAAAGTCTGAGAAAAGGAAGAAACAAATATAAGAGAGAATGATTAAATAACAAGTTTGTGTCAATATACGGATGTTTGTTTTTCTACCTTCATTCATAACTGAAATGACATTTGGCTGCGCTGCAGGTTCCATGCTACACTCCTTCTCTAACCTACAAATCCTTTTGTTCTTCACACTTTCAGGGTGAGGTCTGCTCTCCTATTGATGCCCATGGGCTCCTCTCACTAACAGTAATGGCAGGCAGGCATGCACGTCAGTCGGAGAATTAAATGGATGCTTAGTTGTTACCGAGAATTCAGCTTCAGGAGGAAGTCAGTCTGTCTTACAAGTGACAAGCCATAATTTTAAAGACTGCTTTAAGCAGGACAGATTTTTTTCCTCCAGAGAAGTGTGACAAGGAAGTAAAGGGCTCAATACAACTATGAGTTCAACAAAAGGGCATTCTGCTGTTAGTTTCAAGCTGAAATAGCTCAGGCCAAAAGTCCTCCCCTCAACCCTCATTCCCTGATTTTACCTCAGAATTTTTGTGAGAATTGGTATGTGTAAGAGTAATCTCTATTCAATTTCTACATTAAAATGTCTCCGTCAAATAAGTTTTCCTTCTTCTGCTTCACTACATTAAAACTGATGGTTTTCATTTCAGAAATCTTTGGGAGTTGGACAGGTCACAGAAATTTTGCACCAGTACCTTAAAGTAAGTGGTGCAGAATGTCCCTGACTTCTAGGCCCTGCGACTGCCACAGATAGCTTCTCAGAGTGCAGGGGAATTTGCAGGAGTGAGTCATTGGGAAGAAAAGAGAATGAATCAACAACACAAATTTTAGACAACAAAGAAGTTGCTCCAAAGGTGTGACAAATTGGAAGGTACTGATGCTGACAATTTATCTGCCACCAAGACTCGTTGCAAAAATTTACAGAGAAAAACATGTCCCACAGTAAATGCCATAAAATCTGTTTTCAGCTCAAGTGTCTTCTTGATTGATAAACAATATTCAGCTCTAGTAAGAGTAAATACATTCATACTAAGGGCTCACCCATATTTCCAAATCTAATTATTAATGACCTTAGAGGACATTGATTGCATTTAGAAATAGTGTCATATTTCTCCCGTAGCAGAACCTAACACCTTGCCTAACTTCTGCCTTTGCAGTCAGACCTCACAGTGTGATTACAATGTGGATGTCTTAAGTCCTGAGTGTGAGGCAGCACCACGGTGACCAGGGCTTGAAACTTCCCAGTGCTATCCTTCTTCCCTGTGCCACCTGGCTGAACGGGAACTGCAGCATTGCTCTGCTGACTTCTTGCCTCCATGTATGTGGGAGACAGCGATGTCCTGCAGGCGTTGTACAGCCTCTCATGTTTCTGCGCAGTGATTTCATGCTTAGCTGTCCTGCCCTTCACAACCTTGCCCCTACCACAGAAAGGAACTAACCAACTTTTTCACATTTATAATACTTTAAGACGACCTATGTGAAACGTTCTAAACATTAAACCAAATAGTTCATACACAGAAAGGATGCAATATTTTCAAGAATAGAATCTGCAAGAACGTCACTGTTCTATAATTATTTAAGGCTACACTGACAGGAAACAGATTCAATTCAAGATCTGCAATCTCTACATGGTATACTGGCACACACAAAAGTAATTAGCTTGATAATTTTTTCCAAGTGTTTACTGTACTTTTGAACAAAGGCAAACAATAAAAAGCTATGAAAAAAACCCACAGCCAACTCTGAAGAAAACACAAGTGCCTCTAATTTGTTACTGATACTTTGTTCTTTAGAAATTCTGTTCCGTGCTTATGACCTAACTGAATGCACAAAACCACATTGTGAGTGTTAAGCCCTTTTGCAGGGTATAAAAAATCCACAATATCTAAAGGCAGATTTCAAATACAAAAGTATAGGCTTGCATAAGCAATAAGAAAAACAAAATTACAAACAAGTCAAATAATAAGAATGGATTCTAGTAAGAAAAATCATGACAGCTATTGGTACTATAATTAACTCACAAAAATCCTAAGACGAATCCAATTATTGGTGTGACTGGTTTTGCATGGCAAATCCGTATTCTACTGCCTCAAAATTAAACATTCATTTACGTTCTTTATACATTGAGTTCCTAGGCTTTGTACACTGTAAATCCAAGTAAACCAATCGTGCTTTTGTGAAGCACAGACTGGTCCTGGATCCTTTAGGAAAAGTCACGTGACCTCGAGAGAGATTCCTCTTCCCTAATGTGCCCAACACGGACTACTATAAATCTCTGCTGTCTCTAAATTAAGATTTCAGTGCCTCAAAATCTAAATGGTAAGATGGAAAGCTGAAGCAAATCAACCTACAAACAGAAACGCAAACCACAACACGGTTTAGTTTAGTTTGGTTTTGTAAGAGGTTATTTGCTGCACCTTCCAAACTGACTTCTTCATTTGTTCAATGGTGATGTTAAGTACATTCTACACTAGAATTGACTGGCTCACTTCTTGCTGTTAAATATTGTACATTATTTTATATAGCAAAACCTGTACAAAGAGACAACCATCAAGAGACAACTTTTAGCTTTAGGAAAGAGCATCCAAATATCCACAAAGAGAATGGATAAAAACACTTCCACATCCACTGAAAAACTGCTTTTGAACAGCTTCTAAGTCATTGTTTCTATTACATGGAAAACTGAAAGGATTGTGAAAATCTGAGCATTTTCCTTATGCATATAAAATTAATGTTGATTTTTTATTAAATTTTACGCTCAACATCATATTTCACAAACTGATCAACAAAAAGGACCGAAAAAGTATTGCTGCAAGACCGTTCCTGTTTAAACAAAGTTTTTGCATTATTTGTATTTAGTAAATAAAGCTTCTGTAAATGAAGCAGCAGCGCAATATCAGGAGGAAAAAAAACCCAAAAAGGTCTGTAATAGTGTTTAAATCTTTAAATCCATAAAAACTGAAAGCCCAGCTCTGCAAATAAACCCATCAAAAGGCACCAAATAAACCAAGACGTGGAATTACAATATACTTTAAAAAGTACTTAATGCAATTGTGAAGTAGTGTGAGAATTTGAGAACCACGTGAAATATCTTTATTTTATAGCATACTCACCGTCACCAATCTCACTGTACTTGACAGTCTGTATAACGCAAGGTCAGGATGTTCGAAGACAGTATAAAGAAATTCAAGAGAAAAACATTTGTCCTAATGAGAACACTCTAGACTAACACTAATTCTCTCAACAAAATCCAACACTTCACTCTTCTACCCACCAAGTGCTACAACAGTCAGTGAGGTCCCATATTAGTAAGACATCATCAACATTTATAAGAAAAAAAAAAAAAAATTGCTTGCTTTCCATAGAGCAACAATTAAAAATAAATGGAGCTTATTCATTACTGCCAAAAAGAATATTTGAATTGGGAAGCTTTTCAAAATAAATATGTTTACTCGATAACCCACAATTTCAGTAATACGAATTAGATTCAGCAGTCAATAAATTAGTGTGAGTCCAGCTAAAGCATTCGGGACAAATAGGAATCTCAGAAGCACTGATATTTTCCCTAATTTTGGTGGATGCAAACCTTCTTGTAATACTGCGACTTCTCAACTGCGTCATTAGAAAGCCGTGTCTCCCGGCCTGAACACAAGCAAAGCAAACTTCTATTTTCTGTGGGAACATTCATTCAGTTGCTGGAAAATCACTAGAAATATAACTTACTGATGTTCTCTTCTTCAAGAAGAAAGGTAAAAACTCCTTGTCTGCTCTCTAGTTCCAGCAAACAGCATATGGTAGTTCCTAAAAGAGCTCAGAAGAGACTCAAATGGATACTTGCTTCAAGCAAAGCCATAGTATTTCACATTCATTCAGAGCAGTTCAACTGCTGCCACTTCCTTCACAGTCTTTCAGCCTAACTTCGAACCGCTGACATTTTAAAGAAATCTGTATCAATTTGTTTAATGAAAATATATTTTAGTAAAGTCGTGCTCTATGAGCTTCCTACATTGGAATACATGAATACAGGAAGTGCTTTCAACAGAAAGTTACATAGTTTTACAGTACAACCTGTCTGAGGAGTTTTGGAAGGGACCAAACTAATGATCTGGTCTCTTTGGATTAGGCAGAAGTACAGGCAAGAGGGAAAAACCCAATTTATGCCATATATAGAGCTCGTTCCTGTCACAGATTGAAGAAACACTAGTTTGATGTCAAAGTTCACCTGATGCCCAAATGCTAGTATTTTTCAAACCAACTGCGTATCAAAAAATGAAAACTTACTTGTACTAAGCTCCTGGAAAAAAACTCTGTGTAAAACAACAGTATATTTCTACTTGCTATATTACTAAGTGTTCTTTCACCAGTGGGTTGGTTTTTTTTTCGCTTTTGCTCGACAGACCATTAACTTTTTCTCAAAGTGCAAACTATTGACCTTTAATCTGAATGGAGGCAGGTCAGAAGCTACAGTATTAAAGCAGTACAAAAAGTACACAAGGAGGAGCTTACATTAATTCAAAGAACCTTACACAAAATGTTTCTGAATTGAAAACCACAAACAAACCCAAACAAATGCAGCATCAGGTGGATGGGGAAGGGACTGCTAACGTATCTGTGTACAGCAAGGCTTCTCTGACACCAAGGAAGTTTATGACACTAAGTGAAGATTGTATATTAAATCCCGCCATTTTGCATGTTGTGCATTCTTTACGATGGAATGTTGACCTCAGTTTTTGTTTTTTACTCCCTTAACAGATCTGTTGATTGTGACCAGGGATGATCTTTTTCTCGGGAGAACAAACTCCCTTTAAAACCATGACCGCACTTCCTACCATCCATTACGATTCTAGTAAAGTATGCCACCTACACACTTGCTGTCCTTTAGATTCTTTCATTTCAGTCCAGTGATTGAGTTCATCTTCTCCTGAGCTGTTGAGACCTAAGGAAATCCACCCTATCATCTCTTTTCGTTTCATGCTGCGCTTATTATAAACAGACAGTATGAGTGTCACGTCTGACAGCTGAAACAGAGCCACCTGGAAAACGAAGGTTTCTTTGTACACTGGGTTTGGCTGTCCTCGGCGGATGGAAGTCTTGCATTTGGACATCTCTTGCCCCATCGAGTTCAGCAGCGTTAACTTAACATATGTATCTACAAAATAAATCATATTTGGAATGTCAGATATCTTAGAACAAAAGTTTTGGAGAATGAGATACGTACAGGAAACAAGGACATGGTGTATACCAGAATGACTGAACACAGTTTAGACACGTGGAAAGATGACAAATAAGCAAAATATTACAAATACGCTAAAAAATTAACTAGCATCATTACTACGTACATGGGTTAAGTTAAAAGTATACTTCATAATCCTCTTCCCATTGATCCCCCTTATTTAGTCTAAACAAACTTAAATTGCATTAACACTTAGCAAGCTCCAACAAGGCACAACACTATAAAGCATACCACTGAATTTTCAAAGAATATGAATAAATGAAGTGGAATAAAGGCAACTAATGAAGAGGGGAAAAAAAAGATAACATTGATATGCAGTGACTATATCAAAACAGCCAGAATAAAATGCTTAAGAATAATCTCTGCATGGATGCGGTTCTCACTTTGGGCTTTTCAGTTTTATTTATTTTGAAGACCAAATGTAGCAAAGTTCATCCAAAGATGGAAGTTTACACAATACAAAAACCTTATTAATTCCTAGATTCATGAAGGAATACATTAACTATACGTTTAAGGAGAAACAAGTTTTTGCATAATTCAAGATGGTTGTTTAAAATGTAGTTTGTACAGTACTCCTAAGCAGTACATCTAAGAAGCTGATGCAAGTAATGCGCAAGCACACATTAGGAATTAGCATTTGGGTATAAACCCTTATTTTTAAAGCTCTATTCTCCTTTGACCAGAAGCACCAAACCATGCTCCTGCAGACGGATGCACATTTCATGAAGTTATCTGATGATAGGCAACATAAAACTGTATAAAACAATCTTGTGTCTCATTCTTCATTCCTGTCTCATTCTTGTTAATGGATAATATTAAAGATTGGAGTTTATGTAAAAAGAAACAAATCAAATATTTTCACTTTGCAGGTACACTGAAATCCCAACATCCATAATCAGAGATAAATGCAACTTTTGCATTAGAGATTGCCACAAAAAATAAACATATATACATTTATAAACTGATATGGCAGGCAGCCATGGAAATTTTACTGCTGGCACATTTTCTTTTGCATGAAAAAGACAACATCCAGTTAGTTTCTACAGGAACTCACCTCGGATTATATAAACCTGTCCACCTATCAAGTGTTTTAGACAACAGAACAGTCCGTCTGACAACAGGGGGTGGAAAGCAGTAAAAGAAATAATGACCAGATGTCAGTAGTTGGGTGAGAGAGGATCAAAGGTTAAAGTTTAAGAGGAAACACCATTCACTGGAGTGGAAGAACACGAAACCTTAGCAGCATAGATCAGAAAAAGGACTGAACAGAAGGATCGTCAGGTAAAATTTAATGAAATGAAAATTTTGTGCAGTTTTTGTGTAATCTTTAACAAAAATTACACCACTTACATAATGGGTTATCTTAGCACTAATAGCCACTGGGTTCTAAAACACGCTCAACAAAGCAAGAATCATGCAAATGATTAGGTTGTAGCAGATTGGGTAAAAATCACTGTATCCTTTTTATCAAACCTTATGCTTTTTCATGCAAACTCCAGCGTATTTAGAAAAACTGCACATAGTAATTAAACTTCACCCATTAAAAGCAATAAAATGAAAAATCACTGAACTGAAAACTAAGCTGGTTTTGCCCTCAGCTTTTATAGTTACTGATATCTGATTGTTATACTTTAGTTCTTGAGTGATAAACCTGGGCATGAGAATGACTCTGATCTAATCTCTAAAAATAGCTGAGGGACACTTACACCTGAAATTCAACTGTGGGTGTCTGTTTAGAATGTAAAGATGTCACTTGTTAAAATCCATGTATTTATGGATTTAGTGTGTGTGTGCATGCATACACACACATGCATTTAATATACAAAAGCTCATACCCTCTTTCAACAAAACTTTAAAGAATACTAAGAACCATCTTTTTCTCAGACAAAATATTAATTGTCGCAAGAGAAACAAAGACACATTCCAGCATCCACTGTTATCACCTGCAGGATTTGGCCTATTTGCCTGTACTCAGTTGTTAGATTAGTTACTATATAACATATAAATATTCAGCAGAGGAGTTTGTACTACCAAGAAGTAGAAATTTAGTATTCAGTTTATATTTCCTGCAGAAGCACTTCACAAAAATTCATAGAGTCACAACCCTTAGACTACAGAAACGATCACATGTGGGAAAGAATAATTGCTTCCATTTCTGTCATTGTTGCTCAATACATGAATGAAAACTGAACTGCACATGTACTTTCCAGCACTTCTCAGGATTTTGGACCACTGGTACTCTGAACAACAAATCTGACCAGAACATTTCATCTTCATCCCTACGGGCCTTAGTTTTCATTTTGTGGGAATGATGGCACAGACTGAGGCTGGTAGGTGTCCACAATGTATTCAATATGGAGTTAGGAAAGGGCAGTGGTATGCACACGGGTCCAGGAGTTTAAAAGAAGGTGGCACCACTACTGGGGTGAGGGGAATGGGATGGCACAGAACAGTCTACAGGGGAAATCTGGATTCCACGATGTCCTGTGCATGGTTTTACCAGACCCAGAAAGTGCATTAGTTTCCAGGTTTCTAAGAAATAACAGAACTCCGAACCCACATTTGCCTAAACAACTGGACTATTCTTATTATGAACATAAAACCTTTCTCCTATCCTTCACAGAAGATGATAAAAGATAAAATGAAAGGTCTTCCCTCCAAAAAGATTAGACAGAACATGGTATTACAGAGCTACGTGCCATATTCTATGCTGCTTTCTTGCAATCTGAAACAGATTTTTGACCCCATTCACACACACAACTATTAGCTACACAGCATGGGCCCACAGAGCATATTTTGGGAATTAACATAGTAGGGAATGAACACCTCTGTTTTCAAAACAAGTACTGAACCCCTCCTAACTTGCATATTCTAAATATTAAATAAAAATTGCCTATCTCTGAGATTCAAGAAAGATAAGCATCTGTTTTTGCTTTAAGGGAACACATGATCCCTCTCTTCAGGTCTTCTCTCCCTTTCATTCCTTCTCCCACCCTAGTGTCCTTGGACCCCCTTGGCTTTCCCCATCTATTTCCATACCTTATCTCCAAATAGGTGACTCTGGGGCAGCTACCTAATTATATAAAAGTGTTAGAGATTCGTCTTTCGCCTTCCTTCTCTGGCCATGCCAACAAAGTCTGGCTCCATCAGTGTGAAAAGTATAGAGAAAGCAAAGCAGAGTAAGGTGAACCAATTAATGAATAGAATAAACACGGGTCAAGAAAGCAGGAAAGATGAGAGAGCATCAGTATCGAGTTGTCTGGCTTACTTCCTAAACTCTGGAGACAAAGGGAGATGTGCAAACCACTTACAAAATGCTGGCAGCCTGCTGCATAATCCAGTAGTGCCAGATAATCCGCTAGTGCCATACTAATCTCGGGTTTAAGAAACAGAAAGAGTGGCTAAAGCCTGAGTCTCCAGACAAAATCAAAAGGAACAGGTAGCTATGTCTCATTAACACTTACGTAAATCAGACTCATCATCTTTAAAACAATAAAAAATATTTTTTTAAAGAAGTTCGTTACTGAACTTTCTCAAGCTGTACCAAAGAACTAGAGACAGTAATAACATTCTCTGTGTGTGACATTCCATCTGGCCCCAGTTTAGAAGTATATAAAGTTCACAGATATTTCAGACAAATGTATTTTTGAACAAATGCTTCAGCACACAGTTCAAGTCCTTTCTGATGGTGAACATTCCTTCTGTACAGTAAATATGTGAAAGGTCTCAAGTGGTTTCTCCGTTGCCTTCACTGACATTCCCAAGTTACATATATTACTACATATATACAGGCACATAAGCAATTAATGACTGCAGTATCAACCCCTCTAGGAACAGCAATAACTGTTCTGAGTGTTTATATTAATATTAACTGGCATGCACTTTCTCTTTAAACACTGACTTTTTATTCTTGGCCTGTGATGTGAGGCATTAGTAATTTAGCAATTAATCATTATGATAAAGGTAATTTATTAGTCAGTCATCATGAAAAATTAAAACAGGCTTGTCAACTTACAATTAATATTTTGAATTTCAGATTTTTGCTATTTCCCAACTGACTAGAAATATAAAACATGAAACAGATTAGTTGATGATTGCTCTATTTCATTTTGATTGGGTAAGACTAAGTGATAGGATTGAAGTCCTTGCTACCAAGAGCCCCACCAGTACAGAAGCATTAGGATGAAAAAAGATTTTCACTCACTGGGTGGTCTGTTCGCTGCCAAGTTTTTGAAGTGGCTGCCTTTTATCACTTCTGCTGATAATCTTCCAGTTGTAGCATTATAAAGGAGGCCAATGAGGATTTCTGGAGCTGAGCCATGTACCAGAGACTGACAAGAGGAGGTACTTTCACTGCAGGACACTTCTGACATGCTCATTTGAGAGTCACAGCCCTATAAAACAGATAAAAAGTTCTGTGTGCTTTATGGAACAATGTTACTGGGGAAGTCAATTTTTAGAATAATGCATAGAAAATTATGAAAGCAACTTACTGACAATAACAGAAGTTCCATTCAATCACCCAATAAGAAATGTACGTTCTTAATATATACTTAATTTGCACGTTAGAGGTAACAAAGACTAAAGCAGTCTAACAATTCTTCAGTGTTTCCACTGCTTCATTTTTCAGGAAAAATAATAGCAGAAGATGAAGAACAGCCTTTATGGTCCCTATTTACTTCAATTGCTAAGGTAAGACCTGTAACATAATTTGTCAGCATCATGGAGAACATTAAACCTTGGATCTTTTACTTTCCAAAAATGCAAAACACCAGTGGAACTCTGAAGATATGAAAAGGCAGAAAATTCTTATTCATCCTTTGTAAAGGTTATTCTCTAGACTGAGAATTTGTGAGTAGCAAAATAACAGAACCCATGCAAATAGAAAAATGCGCTCTGTCTAGAATAAATTAGGTTACAAGGAATTTAATTGATACAGGGATACAGAACTGCAATAGGTCCTTTGTCTTGGGTGGGAAAGGAGGAATGCCGTCCAAAACGCAGCAAGTAATGCTTTAATTTCCATCCTGCAAGCTTCCAAAAAACTTGTATCTCTCATGCGGTCTCACCACATTGCATCTTTAAAGGGAGCTTTTAACATCAATTTTTATCATTTTAAGCCCTCATTATTGGCTTTAGAAAAAAAAGAAAAAAAAATATATACTTTCTTTACACTGCCATGATAATCGTACCATGGTTGTTCCTACTTTCATTTGCACTGGCACATAGAGCTGTACTATTAAAAACAAGACACTGGATGGAATCTATCCAACAGCATGGCAATTTGCTTGGTAGCCAAGAAGAGACTTTTGGATTATCAGCACACCCCTTTATGATCCTCTCAGAAAAAATGTAAATTGGATCCACAGATTTTTCAAATATGGCTTGACTCATTTGGGAACCTGGCACCACTTTTTCAAGGAGTCACGATGATTTTGTGAAGCTGATTCTTCCAGATTCCAAATGTCTCTATCATTTCCAGCAAGAGCTAACATGGGCGTAAGATCAGATCTAAACCCTAAATAGCACAAATCCTCATCAAGGCAAAAGTTAACTTTATAAGCAAGAAACTTCATCTGACATAGATGAAGCCCAAATGCATACACATATAAATGCATATAAAGCCCATATTACAGAAGACATGATACCTACAAGAAATTACGAACCTACAATAATATTCTTCTTATGGACAATTTAACTAGTTCTTTTCAACAGAATATTTCCAAGACATCTGACAGAATTTTCAAGTAGCAATCCAATTCCTCTTTAATAAACATTCACTGTTGTTAGAAAATGTATTCTTACTACTAAAGAAGGACCTCAACAAAACTTTCTGACTTCCATCTCCCAAACTGCAAATTCAAAATCTTAAACCTTTATTTCTCCTGAAGTCTTTTATTCAATGCCAAGAATAAATTTCAAGTTGCTTGCAAATTGTAAATTGTTGAAAAATAAATACAAGTAAACATTCATTCTCTGATTCTTGCCACTCATAGAAAAGGAAACTTTTGATTCCTGGCTTCAACAGTAGAACACAAAATGGAAAGTTTAAAACAAAGATGACTTGATTCAGCAGTCACAGGATACACTGCACACTTGAAAGACTCAGCCTGTCAAAGCTGCAGCTATTACTTAAGTTTTCTGGTATTTTAAAATTGTGACACATTATCCCTATGGATCATATTCATTATATTATTTTGTTGAGACAGGATTTTAAGTACAGTCAACCTGACACTGTTCACTTAGGCCTCAAATTTAATTGAGATCATGCTGCAAGTCCACAAAAGAGATACAACACAAAGTGAGCGGCTGGGTAACACTCCCCCCACATTCTCAAAGGGCTGTGACATACCAAGAGAAGGTGATTATAGCACATTTTTTCTAATTGTGACTTATTTGAACAGTTTAATGATGTTCTAAGAGGGACTCGTCTAAATCAGTTTATGACAGTTAAACTGATTACAATGGGCATTGGAGTAAGGTTTAGCCTGTTAGAAATAGTGAATAGTAAACGAGTGACAACTGAGTGGGAATAAGTCCTGAAGTACCATGAAAGGGAAAACAAGTAGCTTCTGTGTGGTATAATAGGGAAGGAGGAAAACAACTGAGAAATGAAATGTGTGATATTACAAAGGTACATAAGGATGGGCTAGAAATATCATTCCTTTACAGCATAATCCTGAGTGGATGGGTGAAGGACAAGACTGCCTTTGTCCTTCCAAGGTAAGGCAAAAGGATCTCACCAGCTGAATGGTGGGTTGAGAAGACCTAGGTGATGCTTTAGATCTGTAAGTGGATGGAAATGCAACTAACTGTACCTTAGAACTGTTGAATAGAAAGAACAGGTAGATGCAAGCTTGATGAAAATCTGGAGAGAGCGCCTAACTTAAATGTTTTGCTACAATATTTTCTAAACCAAAATACTCTGCAGGTTTGAGACAAACAAAGGAATGTTGTTTAATCCTTGTTATATAATAAACTTATGAATCTCCTTCCTACAAAATGCTGTGGGGACATAAGTTTCAAGACATTAAAATAAAGCAAACAAATTCACTTAAGAAAAAATCTAAACCATATTCACATTAAAAAAACCCCAAACTTCAACTCATTTGGTTTCATGCTGACCCAAAGAAATGCCCTTCAGTTATGAACTGGAAAATTCTAATTTAAGAGAAAATGAAATGTTAGAAGGAAAATGAAACAGCGAGGTGTGAAGCGGATTAGGAGACAAAATTATGACACTGGGTAAAAACAGTGTTAAACAATGTAAACCAAAATATACCTTCTGTGGCTATAATAAGGGAGAAAATAGAGGATTTGGGGACAACTACGTGAAAGATCTGAGAAGGGGAGAAGATGAGGTTGCACTTCATCAGTTTTCTTTTGAAAGAAGACAGAAGAGTCCTATCAGGAAGAGAAGAAACTGGAATCAGGGATGGTAACAGACAGCTGAGATCAAAAGGGCTCAGACAAATGAAGAAAGACCTTTCATTGCAGTAAAATGTTAAAAGCAGGGATACTGAGCATAATTAGATATCTCCCCAAAAGTATTTTCTCCAGCACAAAGTTTACTGTTCACATTTGGAAATCCATCCATTAAGTAAGGTATTCCGTGATAATCCCCTGTTGGTAAGTAAACTGACTTTGTGTTAAGTCCATAAGCTGCACTAGAGTTGGAAATAACATCTTTATTGAAGTGTCTGTTTAGAGGGGTTTTTCTGTTTACACAAGTCAGAATTCTAGAAGAGTGAGAACGAACCCATCAAGAAAAAGCAAGTCAAGAAGCCACCTTTTTATCTGCTCAAAATATAAACTTCATGATCAAGTGCAAAATTGTAAAATAGTAACACTGAAATTGCTAATTGGTACAACATGAATACAAACTTAGCTACAATGAAGCTTTCGTCTCATGATAACATTACAGTGCTACCAGATGCTTTTCATCTCCATCGAGATCTGCATTCAATCTGTCTTTAATCTATCTGTAGGCCACTTTGACACTGTTGCTTCACTGTGGGAAACTTACGATTCAGACCAAAAGTTACTATTTGTTTGAAATCTGTCTACGTTAGTTTATTTTCATAACTCTTCTCTCTCTTCCTTTATAAACACTGTGTGTAATTTAACAAGTAGGGAAAAAAGGTTCCGTAACAGAAAAGGCTTTTCAAGGCCAGTGAAGCACCAGAATAGCCTAGCAAGAACTGCTTTAAAACCTTATATGCAGATTTTTAAGAACCGAGTTGAACTGGCAAAGTGTTGATGATCTGACCACAGTGCTAGAAACTGTCTCTTGAGGTTGAGGACATTAATACTAAATCCCGAACCTATTTTTGTCAATTTAGCCATAATAAAAATACATACTTAACAGTAAGCACAAGCAAAAAATAAATGGTGAAGTCTATTCCAAATATTTGGTTCAAAGGTCGGTCTTACTACAGTAAATAAAAAATTTGCAGCTTTTCAATTTTCTAACAGAGAGCTGTGTGCAGAGGACCTAAATCTTTCCCATATACATCAAAAATTGGTACTTTATTACAGTTAGTCTGATTTGATTTGACCAACACTTACAAGAAATCACTGCTTTCCACTGGATTGTAAGAGTAATATGTGTTATATTCTACAAAAACCTAATTACTAATTCTCCAAACTATTGTCCTTGATGACTTCTTTGCATATGTTATCTAGAGAAGAAACATCTCTTTTTAAGAAATATATAGTAAAAACATAAAAAGCAGTCTTTGTATTTCACATGTCCCTATTGTACAAAAGTTGGCAATCAAAAAAACCCCACTCTTCTCTCGTGCCAATGGACGTGAACACATATAATGCATTACACCAGACTTCAACCCCTAAGCAGCATTTTCAGTAGTATTTTTCTCTGCCCTCTTACAACACAGAGAACCATCTATTTGCATCAATGGCAATATAAGTAAAACGTATTTATTTGTCTTCCTGCACCATAATTCCATGGAAACGCAGTATTTGTTACTTACATATTCATCTCCTACTGTTATTTTTCTATACCCTGGAATTCTGCTTATAAATTTTGTTCTTAAGCCAAATGGAGTTAATGACGGGGAATAATGTGGCCATGCTCTGAAAGCAGTTAAAAGTTCATTTTCCTCAATGCACAGGTTAAAATCACATCTCTGTAGGCTTACGAAACAAGAACATCTGATTCTCTTGGCTTTTCAAAATATACACAGGAAAGATGAAACCTTGCTGACAATCCTTCAGCAACAAAAATCTGATTCACAGCATGTTACTTGTCAAAATGTCTCTCTCCAATTTTAAATGTTAATGTTATACCACTGATCTCTTCAAGAACTTTTTTGCACATTACTTTTTCTACTTCTAGGTCAATACAACTGAGAGGTTAGGGAAGGAAATTTGAATCCTAGTAGGCAAAAGAAGGGAACTCAATCCAGGTCTCCCAACAGTTTTTAGATAAAAGTCTAGAATCTCTCTTAATCACCACCCCAGTGCTTGAACCCTGAAGCTACTGTTCCCCTTTGAGGTAAAAGCTTGCTGAGGTGATGAGAGCACTCAAGTAGTACACAGGCTCCAGACCAGCTCTTAGGGAGGAGAAACCCAAATCTAGAGGCTCCACATCCTTAATCAGTGGCTGCAGCACCAGATACTTTATAAAAACATGTTTCAAAGCTAAAATACTTTTGAAAAAATATCCAGATCACTCCTGGGAAAGAGAACTTAAGCCACCTGAAGAATTCAGCCCTGAAAACACAGGGATGAAAAATAATTAGGAAAGTCAAGGTTTAAAGTCAGCTGTCCTGTACTGTAAAATTAAGAAAACAAATAGTTATCGGTATTTTGCTTTTAAACTAACAACCTGAACTTGCAAACATTGAAACATATAGTTTTAAGCATTTCACAAGGATTCAAGTTTAGGAAAGCATCATTATCTATGACAGGTAATTATCTGGATTTTTTTTAGTAATAGCTCCCTTGAAGCACATTCCAATTAAGTATAATGTGAATTTTTATTTATGCACTTAACACTTTGCAGTATTACTAAATCAACTTAAATCACAAACACCAAGTAAATATTCTAATATTTCTATTATGTGACTTGATTTTAGGAACGAAAAATATTTATTTTGGAAAGAATGGCATGCTTTAAAAATTACCAGGACTTCTTAGTCAACAATTCCAATCTTTAGCAAATAAATACATCCAACATCAATGGTATTCATGTCAAATATGGGTTGTCTTGTTTATTAAACTACTATTAATGTAGTTGAAAATCAGACTATCTGAAGTGATAATATTCATATTTCTCATCAAAAGCTTCTGTTCTACCCTGTTTTTTACTCTCAAGAGAAAAAAGCCTTATGGATGCAGAATTCTACAAAACACATTGTTTTCCCACAGATGGAACACTGAAAAATTGAGATCAAAGCAAAATTAATAATTTTTTTATTTGCCAGATTCAAGGGACTAAAACCTTAAAAATTCTAGGCACAGCTTTAATTTAGCAGAAATACTATAATGCACAGAGCTATCAAACTTCCTTAGATACATGATATGCAAATTTCCATTTTAAAATAGTTTAAAATTAATTAATTTAAAAAAAAAATCAAATCTTTGTGGGTCTTCTAGTAAGAATACTATATTATTAAATAAGGTTTGGTTTCAAACTTTAGGATACAATAATTTAGTCATAAATCTAAACTAAATTAAAATTTATATATTCTTAATAATGGCAAATCAACATTCAACCTTCCTGAAAGATTTTGAACAAGTTCACAGGGAGATTTCTGTGTTACTTTTCCTATTTCATGAGAATTTGCTATTAGTACTTTAAGTCTACATGTTTTTAAAATTATCAGCTCTGCAGAACAAAACATTAATTCTCTACCGAAAGGGAAACACTTAGAAGTTTTCTATAACTTGTATTAGCCTGCATTTAAATTACACCTTTGGCTTCCTTGCCAGATGACAAAAGGTCACCAGGTTTTTCCACACACATAATGGGCTTGAAATTTGCAGAGCAAACCCGAGCAGCAGTGGAGGCAATTGGAAATGAACGTACAATGGAATTTACAGCATTTGCAAAGTGCTGTTTTCACACTGCAAAAGTCTACCAGCTTTTTATACAGCCATGGGCTGGGAGGAAAAGAGGCAAAAGGCCTTTTATTACTGAATTCTGTTTTCTGAGATAAGACATGTAGCATAAAGAAAGATTCAAGCACTAAAAGCTGTTAAGATGTTTGTGTTAGCAATTTAGTTTAGAACACCTGACACAAAATGCAGACATTTTACCTGCACTCCTGGTGAAGCTATGCTAACAGCTCCTACCCGGGCTCACTCACACCACCCCCTCACTTTACTCCCTGTCAAACATGTAAGAGCATGGAGATGTTACTGTGGGACAGCTTCCAACACTACAGACTTCTTTAAATGACAATGCTCTGGTCTGTGCACACTGAGGAGATCAATAGCAAATAATTTCATTTTTCTCTTTTTTTTTCTCTTGATTACACCCTTCAGACTGGGAAAAGGGAACGATTCAGTGGTCAAACATTAAGCACAATTTATGAGTCGTCAATCTATGGATCAGTATTTGATTGCATAAACATACATGCAATTGTTTTTCACAATGAACAAATCTGTAACACGACAAGTAAGTGCATTTGTCAGGTATTGTCAGTCTTTGCGATTACACAGTTCACCCAGCTCTGATTTAACCTCCTAGTGGTACCCCTTTTGATTCGTTCCGGTCACATCTAATCCCATGATCAGAGGGCCACCAGGTGTTTGCAGTTGGAAGGGATGTGCTTCAGTTTTCAGAGCTATCATACACACCAAAAAGAAGCACAAGAGGTAAACTGGATTCTCCCGGGGTCAGCTGACAGCTGATTAAGCCCAACAGAAAGGCAGGAGCTGTGAAAGATTCAGCTCAAGGTCAAACAATACAGAGGCCAAACCTGACAAGAGGCTGACACCCTAAGACTAAAAGGATCCCTTGCTAAAGGCACCCTATGAACAGAAATGCTTATCTGATACCAAATACAGGCTGCTTGAGTATCCAAAAGAAGTGATTACCTGAAGATCCTCAAGCCTGAAATGAAAAACGCTAATGAAGACTTACACCGCAAAGCCCAGGAGAAGAATAAGAATCTACTTACGGAGTAAGTAAGCTAAAAACTAAATTTGAAAGTTTCACAAACATGTACATTATGAATTTGCAAGCTAGGTGATTTCATCTGTTTGTGCAACATCTCTGATTAGGATTTCCATCAGTGGAAATAAATCAAAGGAAAACAGTGCACGTGCTTTTGCTGAAAGGTACTCCAACCTGCAAACAGAAGTGATTCTGTGTTTTGACTTTTTCTAGTTTTCTTGAAAAGCATTAGCAAAAGTGAGAAGGCATTCGTGTGTACATGCAAACAAGAGAGAATTAAAATTATAAGAAAACAAAATATTCTGGAAACTCAGTATCTCTAAGGGAAACAAATTTCACTTGGATACATAAGTTAAAGTGTACACCCACTGAAAAGAGTGAAGTTCTTGAGAAAGATTTAAGCAGCAGCTCCATGGTCTTCAAAAGTGGAAATTTCATGCAAGTGACAACCTTGATAATCTCTACTTGTAACTTCTAAAAAGGCACTTCTGGGAAACGTACAGTATGATTATTTTCCTTACTGCTGTTTAAAATTGCAATCCAAGTTGGGACACCAGACTTTTGGTACAGGGAATGATAGTCTGAGAATCTCAGTTACCTGACTTTTTTAGCTTTATGTATTGATAAGCTTTCTCCATTTTATTTTTTTAAAGATGATCAAATTTACACACAGAATTCCAGACAGTATGTTTGCCACTGAACAGACTGGCTTTTCTGAGTAAATAAGAGTATTGCTCAGGAGGATTACTTTGATTTGATCTAGAACAGTCATACACAGCCTGTCATTTGACTGGGGGCATTTTAGAGGCTGAAAAGCATCATCATGCACTCAAAATAGTAATGCCGTATCTGAAACATAGTTTCCATTATCTGCTGATGCAAATATCAAAGATTGTGGGGGCCAAACTAAGTATATAACTTTCTTGACACAAGTCATTGATTAAAAGCAAAAGATACCAGTTTTAAAATTGTTATTTTACTCTGTTTGTGACCAACTAATGATTTTGACAACTAGATGAAATTCTCTGCATTGCTGACTTCAAAAAATTCTCTCAGTATCCTACATTCAGGGTTATGGTAATAAATCCGGTTACCAATGTAGGAACTTGCTCCCCATCTGGATGACAGCAAGGCAGCTGAAAGTTAATATTAAATTCAAGTTCTGGTTTTGATAATGTGCTGAAAAAAGCCCCTGGTGTTTCATCAGCCTAACCCCACCACCACGTTTACCATTAAACCATGTCCTCAAATGCCATAACCACACATTTCTCTAACACTTCCAGTGACAGTAACTCCACCACATCCCTGGGCACTCTGTTCGAATGCTCTACAACCCTTTGTGTGAATTTTTTTTTCCTAATATCTAATCTAAACCTCCCCCTGTGTAACTTGAGGCCATTTCCTCTTGCCCTGTCACTTGTTCCCTGGTAGGAGAGACCAATTCCCACCTCACTACGACCTCCTTTTATGTAGTTGTAGAGAGTGGTAAGGTCCCCACTGAGCCTCCTTTTCTGCAGTCTAAACAACCCCAGCTCCCTCAGCCACTCTTCCTAAGACTTATGCTCCAGACCCCTCACCAGGATTTCCTTGTTTTAATTAAATACATATGGAGAAGAAGACTAAGACATATTTCTTCACAGTTTTCAGGTACTTGCCAATTTTTTTAACCCTATCCATGACACTGAGAAAACAATAACTGCTGCTTGCTGATACTGCCATGAAATGTTGCACAGGCAGCCAAACACAGGGAGAATGCTTTGCCAAGTACTGTCATGTTCTTCTGCAGCCTCACTATCATGATAACCATTTTCCCATCACCTGATGACTTTCTTAAAAGAAATCACAAGTTATCTTTCTACTCGTGTCAAAGGATCAATTCTAATCTTCCGTGTTTTATACCAGTAACTCAAATGAATCGAGGAAGTTATTCCTGGTATAAGAATGTGCTCAGAGTTTAAAGATAATTGCCCCTTACTTTGATGGACACAATTTTTATGAGCTAACTGAAAGCATTTTTGCACCATCACATAAGTAACTGTTTTACTTTTGGGTAGAATTCTAGTTAAAATACTAAGAAGAAAGTATTTTGCCTTTTTACTTTTTCTAGATAAGTCTTGGTAATTTTTTTTATTAGCAGCTTTAAATATCATACTGGTATTTAATAAAGCTCTGTTTATATATATGAATTTTGGTATTTAGCTTTCAAAATGCAATCCTGGATAGACCATAAGAACACAGTAATAGAGTCACCAATAGTGACTATTATACTTTTAAGTGTTTGCACAAAGCCTGACAGCTTGACTCTAATGGACAAGAATTCCCAGGAAAGAAATGCCACTCTGAAAGCTTTTATTCCTGAGAAGATGATGAACTGATAAACATCCATTAAAAAAGAACACTGAAGATATGCCATGCACGAAACATTGTGCCTTAAGCACAATGCATAAACCAATGTACACTAGCTGATTAACCATTGTCCTCATAGTGGAGACAGTGCATGTGTGTGTGCAAGAGTGAGCATCTTTATACGCTGCAAGCATAAATGCCTTCACTCAAAAAAACTGCAGTTAAAATAATTATCCAGATGCTCTGGGTATTTATAATATAGGTACACAAAAATAATCTTTTAAGCACATACAATTGCCAACACCATTCATTCTTTGTTATGGAGATCACACCGGGGAGCGCAGTGTTAGAGAATGCTATAGACAGAAAGAAAAATAAACTGAATTCTCCCCAGTAAACACCTTGTAAATTGATGATACATAATGAATAATTTGCTTAGCAGGAAGAGGTATGTTTTGGTTGCCCAAATGGTATCTCCCAAATCGATCATGAAATAAAAACCATGATTGATTGTTGTTATTCTACACCAAAAAGCAACCTATGGGACAGATTACGCTTGTTTCTTTGATCTTTTCCAAACAGATTTCACTCAATAAATTGCTTATACGTCTTTATAATCACATCATACTGGAGGCCGTTGTTCACTGCCAGGAAAATTTTTGAGGGTGAGAAGAAAGAAGAGCAACTAAAAAACAGGTCCACAGGGATTTCCTGAAGACAAATAAACATAATTTCTAAACTCCAAGATGGGTCAACACAAATTTGTCTACCATTGTACTAAAAGGAAAATTTATCTGAAAGCATCAACAAAGATCTTCCTACGGAAGCTCTACTCTGACAAAACCACAACGTAAACATTAAACTTTTGATGCAACGGACAATTTCTATCAAATCTGAAAGGGACACAGTCTAAGGTAACAGTGACAACTGCACTCTGCCTAGCTCGTATTGGTTCCATTGCTTCCTTTTCACTCAAACATATGCCGAACTTGGAAGGAAACGTGTGATAAATAAGGGGGCTGAGGAGGAATTCCCTGTTACGTGGGAGAACTGCAGCAACACAGGACTGTGTTAGACAAATGGCAACAGGACTAGGGATAATAGCTGCTAGTGCAAGACGTTATACGCAATGTAGGAAGGTGATGAACAGGGTGAAAACTTGGGTGAAAAAGGTATTTCGTGAACATTTTTGTAAATTTGGAGCCATATGTAGCTTTGAAACCTATTTAAAGAATACAATAGTATCACCTTCCCACCACAACATACACTGGTTCACATTTTAACTGTAACTACAGACTTGCAGGCCCCACTCACGTGAGTGTGTCACTATGAAGGCACTGAACTTGCTGATCTACCTTTAAACACATTCCCCCGTGTATAGCCTTAAGACATCACTGAAAAAATACTGAACTTCACAGGATACAAAGTGTTCTAATACAATCAGAAAGGCAGATGATTAGCTAATAAAATACATTAACGTAGTATCAGGCACCGACAGAAGCAAATAAAATACATTTCTGCAGAAGAGATTAGCACAGATGTTTCAATGGATTAGGGAGTTTCAGTGACAGAAGGTATATTTAATATATAAAATCCATATAATGAGAAGCAGTGGAAAAAATAGGACAACTGTCATCTGTCCAAGAAGTATCTTCATAAAAAAAGCTGTCAAATACAAACACTTCTCAGCAACAAAACACTCTGCAACTGAACTAGGCAAATTTAATTCAGGATGTACAGTGTACCTCATCATGGATTTTAAAATTACAAATATCCTTGAGCAACTGAAACAACTCCAAACTGAAACAACCTTCTCCTGTTAAATAACTCCTGCCTGACATTTATGATTAGTTGAACATAAATATTGTTTTATTTTAGCAAAAGGACAGTTAAAAAGGAATATGATCGATGTGTATAAATACACCCAGAGGCAAACACCTGAGAAGGGTAAGAACTTATGTTGGCCTAAGACCAAATGGTAATAACTTGGCCATGAAGAAACTGAAATGAAATAACCTGATGTTTTCACATTTTTGTGATCAAGATGGTTGTTTCCAATAACAAGGGCTTGAAGTCAAGTGACCCAAGGATGTTCCCCACTTCCAGTCAAACATCCTAAGAACACGATGAAATTTAACACTCTTGCAAAACAACTCGATGTTACATCCTGTAAATCTGCTCACTGAAAAAATATTATATCGGCTATAAATGATAAGAGAAAAATACCTGTAAACTCAGATGTGAATGAATTTCCAAAGCTTTAAAAATTATTTACATGGTTCCAAAAAACCATGGATCCTCATTCAAGCTACCAAGACTCTGAAGGATCCTTTCCAGCAACGGGTGGGGCTGCTTAAACCCTGTTAATGCAACAAACTCTGGAAGATACTTTAACTTCCTACCAATATTCCTTCCCCCAAAAACTGAGGAGAGAAAAGTGATGACGTGGCATGCTTTACCATCACAGAAAATAAATAACAACCTTATTATCTTTGATGCTTCCTGGAATTTGTTTTAATTCTCCTTGTCACAAAAACTCAAAAAAATGATACTGAAGAATAACCAGCGCATATATGAGATATACTAATCAATCACAGGCCTGGCTCCTTCATTGGCCTCTGTCACTGACTTGGGTAAATTTTATACAAGAACCTATAGAAAACACATATAAACTTAGCAAAATACATTTAGAATGTTTAATGTTTTATTTCATGAGCTGTGAAATTAGCAAACTCTGCATTAGGAAAGTTTGTGCTAGGCAGGTGAACCACTTCATTCTTGGATTAGACTGATTTGTACTTCTTAAGGAACCATGAAAAATCTGTTCTATTGTCAGGTGATCCTCCATCAGGTCCATGTTTTAGTCTCAGCTTTTACTAATAAATATATTTTTGGTCATTAAATACAACAGCCTTTTATTTTGAGTGTCTTTTGCAATACTCATGTTCAACAGAAATGCCATTTCCATTGAACCAAAGTTTTTTTTCAAAATACAGAAGAAATTAATTGCATTGTTTCACCTGAAAAAAATACTTTCTTTCCCTTCTCCTCCTCTTTTATTGATTTTTTAACAGCCCCTCTAAAATACATACAGTATATTATCTTTTTCCCAAAAAAGTCCATAATTAGAGCACACATGCAGCTCTTGAGCGTGAGCATTCAAGCTCAGACCACAACATGACAAACATTCTCTTTCTGGACAAATGCATACATAAATACTTACAAAAATTAAAAAGAAGATGCTAATCACTGCCAATTTAGTGATCTTCTGTGTTTATTGAAAGTGATACCTAAAGTTTACCCTTAATTGCTGTTGCTTTGCTTTATTAAAAATATTAAATTAATTGGGGGACAAAACATTTTGTTCATCAGATAAGTAGTTGTTTTTTCAGAAAAAAATCCTTTTCATTTTGAGCTACTGTTCACAATTTCACAGTGAACCAGAAATCAATTATTTACAAGGTTCTAATCTGAAGTTATTAAAAATGGCTTTATACTCTCAAAATTCCTCTTTCCTATCTTTCTTTCTTGAAACAAAAATACCTATTGCAACCAAGGCTTAATTGCAACAGATGGAGGGCACTTGCTAGTATAGCTTCTTTTTTTTTCCTTTTCAAACTCAAGTGCTGAGGGTAGTAAGGAACATATATATACACATATTTATTTGCGTATATATATGTATTCACCACTGTATCCCTATCTGCAGGCTGGAAATTTCTAAGTAATTAAAAGGGAAAATATGGGCAGCTTTTGCAGGTGGAAAGTGAATGTACTTACAGAAGCTCTAAGGAAATAATCGTTGTGCTAACAGAGTGCTATGGCTGTTCAAAAAAAACAAGTGGATGTGATGACTCTATAAATATACACACTATTCTTACAGAATTCAGGACACTCTATATTACTGCATTCTTATTCTGCCTCATTTAATACTCACAGACAGACTGTAAGAAGGTTCCAGTATCACTGGCACTGACATCTTCCCTTGAAGATTCAATTTTGTTAAGTAAAAAATCTTTTCTCCCACAATCCTCTCTTTTTTCATGCGACGAACACTGTACAGTCTAAAGCGAACTGCATAATTCCCAATCATCTCAGACTCAACGTGATTAAATTTGAATGTCTCTGTGAAGACAGGGCACGGTCCCCGCTGGATGCTGGTTTTTGCTCTCTGCTTCTTTATAGGGAGAAGAACTAGGTGTACTTGCCACGAGCTTCCACCTGTCCTGCTGTATGTGGGAATGTCTGTGACAGCTGTCACTGTCACCAAAAGCTTCTGTTCCTGTGAGTCATAGTCAAAAGTCACATCCAGTGTGCCATATTTAGCTACTGGCTCAGGATCAAAAGGTTTAGGAAGCTGTGAAGATGATCCTCGAGCTGACATATCCTGAAGAAGAAGAAGAAAAAAAGTCATTTATTTATTTATTTATTGTATTCTATTATTAAATCTAGTGTGGAAACACACGGCTTTCTTTAGACAATATGAAGGCACTATGATCCTTTTGTTCACTTCATAAACAAGGTAATCAAACACCAAAAGCCCAAAGAGAAGGCTGACTAGCAGACAAGAAGAAATCAAAAGACTTTACCTGGCCAATACCACCAAAAGCCAGGAGCCAATCAGACAGAGCTCAGACTGAATTAGGCTGTACTGATGATCTCTTCTTCTGTGCCCACATGCTAAAATGTATATATATTTGTTAAAAGATAGAACTACCTTATTTCAGTGTGAGTTTACACACATTTTTAAGTCAATATATTACAGTGTTTGAAGAGCTGGCTAATGACTGAGAGCACAGTGAGATACCAGCAAAGAATATAGGAATTACAAACCTACTTGCATGTGCAGCTCCTGTTGCAGTCCACAAGAGCTGTATGAATATGCCAAAAATTATCACAGAATCACAGAATGGCTTGGGTTGGAAGGGACCTTAAAGATCATTTAGTTCCAAACCCCCCTGCCATGGGCAGGGATGCCAGTCACTATCAAGTCATTATTCATGTAATTTTACTGGAACTGTGCAAGATGCATCTGTTTTGAACACGCCTTCTGAACTTTCTGTAAACTGCATCAGTCCTAAAACTGTATTTTAAACTTAAAATTCAGGTTGTTTATTGTCACTTCAAATTTTGAACAAAATATTGATCTCCCATATTTTTACAACAGTTAGTTTGATAGTGATACTGAAACACAAAATATTTACAAGTACAGGTCGACCTACTGCTCATATAATAAGTTATCCCAAGTACGTAAAACAAATATATTTCAAGTGTAACTTCATATTATCAAAGATACGCTTGTTCACATGACTGGATGCCACAACAAAGCCTTTTGTATTAAAAAATATTCTTGTTTTAACCTGGTTGCTACATAGCTATGCGAGTTCATTCCTCTGAAAGCTTCACTCTTCAAGTTTTGAGCAGCTATAAAAAAAGTTGGCAGCGTTCTCAGTTTTTATTGAGTATGCTTACATTAATGACTGGAGTGACACAAAATGGGAAGAGCTAGGATTAGATTTCTTCCAATCTCTCCAGGTCCAAGGACTATATGCACACACCATATCTTTACGAACAATGGAGTTAATACGGATCATAGCTGATCATCAGGTACACAAAGACAGCTCGCCAACGGAGGACCTTGCAGCTGCGCCTTCCAGATCTAGTACCAACACCCCAGGTATGTTACATCAACTTACCAAAAGGTCTACCAAGGCAGAAACAGCTGTTGGCGCATCAGGACTGAGCTCTAATATGTACTTCAAGTAGTGACAAAAGACAAATTCGTACCAAAAGGAGACTGTTCTGCACATGACATCACTAATTAGACTTACCCATAGACGTCAGTGCAGTAACTGGTTGTTAAAAGACATTTCAAGGAAATATGTGTCAGAAAAGATGATTTCTTCAGAGAAAAAAACCCATAGATATCATTACAGTTATAGCAGAAAATAGGAAAATGAAGTGGGCCAACTGCTATACCACATCAACAATTAAAAGAAAAATCTTCATAGTTTGGTTTTTTTTTTCTCATAAAAGTTGTTTTATTGTATGGGGTGTTCAGTTAGAAAAGCATTTACAAAACTTTTATTTAGGTTCTTTGAAAAATTCTGTGGAAGAATTTTGACTACAGTCCTTATAGCGTGAAGAAGTTTTCTGACTGGTTTAAAAAATAATTCACTCTTACTGGGAGCTTGTTTCAAAGTTAAGGTGCCATAAAGCTAACTACAGCAATCTGAACAACCTGAAATGCTATTGTAATATTTTCTGACAAACTTTTTTTTTTTTTGAATTAATGAGATGCAATATTAGTGTCCATGTAACCCTGCACAGATCTTCAGATTAAAAAGCTCTAAAAAGTTGCACTGCGTGGCACTTCAGAACACTTAACTGTTTCCATTTACCTCTGGACTAAGAACCGCTGTGCTATCACTTGGCACATCCTCTTCGTATCCTTTGTTATGAAAGCTTTCTATTTCGTGTCCCGTGCTTCCCTCACTTGGGCACTTATACGAACATCTTGGACTGTTGCTACACTGGGAATATTCACATTTACTGTCTCCGACTTCAGAAGGCGTACAGGAAAGATGAGGAGAACCGCTGTCATCCTGGTATGGAGGCGGCTGCAGTTCATCGAGCGGAGGTGTTCTTCTCATCCTCTGTATGCAGTTCGCTGAGAATAAGTGAAAATTCTTTACTTACTTTCTGATTACTTACTGTTGAAACAGTTTTGTGGAGAATGTAAGTCTAAATGTTTGGACAGAGTTTTTAAAAAATCTATGTATGTCTTTTTTTTTACTTTACACTTCAAATCAGATGACAAACACTACAGAAAAAAAAATTGTTAAAAATGGAAATGAATTATCTCAGATGAAAGAAATTTAGATAAAAGCAAAGTTTTAAGTGTATAGTCAGAATGGATTGTGTAAACCATATAGAAATAAATACAGTACAAATATGACATGACAAAAACTCTAGGCTTGGACTTCAGTGATGCTTACCTTGCAAAAACCTTTGGATATCTTAAGTCTGATTCTGTGCAGGTGGAATGTAGACCGATTACAGAAACAAAATGCACTCCCTAAAGCCATGATATCAAACTGATCACCTCCCATGCAGTTGCCCACCAGGGAGATATCAAATTAAACTCAGAAGACAAATAAGGTACTATTAAAGGAAGCCTTTCACACAAGTGAACTCTGCTCACTGGTGAATTTAACTAAGTGAAACAGTGTCTCAGATTCTTTATTACTTGTTAAGGACAGCTAAAGGGTCTGGAAGTTAGACACTAGATCTAACGGCTAAAGACAATGGAAAAAGGATCATGAGCAATCTTGTGCTTGGGATGAATACTTGATGCTGACATCTTTGCTTCTCACACTAGATAGATAGATAGAAATGTGGTTATATGTCTCCTCAGAAAATAAACCTGATGCATGGCTACAGATATAGAAAGCTAATTCAAAATAATTACATTTCAAGTTTTTATCTCGTATTTTACTATGCAGCATTACACAGTTGAATAGAATTGGGAAAAGACAGCAAGGTGTGCAGTAGCTGAAATAAAAGGAACATCAAGGATAGGTGAAGACCTGTGTCACATTTTGTTTATATCTTCTGTAGAGGTTTTAATGAAGATTTCAATGCCCCTCACACATGGAATTACCTTATACATAAAAATTTCAAAGCAAAAATGTTTTGTGGTGTCAGACATACTACTTCCACTCACAGAAAAATCTACTAAACAAGGAAGTTAACAAAAGTATTAACATTGGAATAATGTAAGCTTTGAATTCAGATTCATCTGAGAAAGAAACTGATCTTTCCCACATGACAAAGGTGATACGTTTTAGTTTCATCATCAAATTTTTGTATCCAGGATTGCCCTGACCGTGTCCTAAATTCTGTAACCTTTTAACTTCTTCAGAGGTATATCACCAGTTGTTCAACATATCATATAAACAGACTGAGTATGCATAAGAGTTACCTTTATGGAAAAGGCCGAGAACAGTCACGTGGCTTTCCTAGGAAACAAGCAGTCTTAAGTAAAAGGCTCTCTTTAGCTCTCCTTTCCTTTGGAAGGCTGGGCTGTGTCTGAATGTGGCATGCTGGAACACTTCACAGAGACCACATCACTCTCTACAACTAACTCCCTGAAAGGAGGTTGTAGCCAGGTGGGCGTTGGGCTCTTCTCCCAGGCAACCAGCAGTAGGACAAGAGGGCACAGTCATAAGCTCTGCCAGGGGAGGTTTAGGTTGGATATTAGGAAGAAATTCTTTACAGAGAGGGTAATCAGGCATTGGAATGGGCTGCCCAGAAAGGTGGTGGATTTTCCGTCCCTGGAGGTTTTTAAGATGAGACTGGATGTGGCACTTAGTGCCATGGTCTTAGTAACCACGGTGGTAGTGGATCAAGGGTTGGACTTGATGATCTCAGAGGTCCTTTCCAACTCGGCTGATTCTGTGATCCTATGATTCTATGATCTAAGACTTGATATAAAGCCCAAACCACCATGGTTTGGGTGCACACTGCCAATGGGAAGCACTCCCAGACACACTAGCTAGAAGGCAGACAACGTGCACTGCCGGGAAAGGACAGGACAGCTCACTACGGAGCATCTGCTGCACATATAAATACAGGACTCAAAGATAACTGGGGGATGCAGGGCTCTTCTCTATTTCAGTGGCCCTTAACAGAACACCTCTTAGCTTTAGCTAAGTCAAATGAGTAACTAAAACACTCCAACGAGATGAAAACACTGCCAGGAACCCCCTCTTCTCTGACAAACCCACCAGAGTCAGCCTGCCATTCAGAGTGATTCCAAATTGTTGTTACAGAGCTCCTGCTCTCAGTTAGACCAGTGCCACTAACTCTTGAAACTCTAGGCCCATGGGGCTGGAAAGCAAAACAGCCAGCAGGGAATCCTATTCTTGAATTGCAGTCATCTGTCTAGCAGATAAACATAAAATCTTACCTATGAATATCAGATAACTTGTGCCCATGAAACTAGATAGACATAATTTTAGCATCTAAACTGATATTTTAATCATAATAAAATAATAATACATATCCTTTGATTCTCTATACCATAAAACTGGGCTTCCTTCGCATAATTTATATAATTAAATATTCTAGCCAATTCAGAGCAACAACATTTCTGCTCATTGTTGCTAAAAGGCAACAAACAGCATTAAATGAGGCAGCAACCACCACGCAGCCCTGACTTCATATCTTTCTTTTCACTTGTAGTCAATTCTGCAAAGACTTTTTACCTCCTAGCTTTTGCACAGTCTAACAATATGAAAGTGTGTCCAGGTAACTATCAACACCATTATTGTCTTACATGAGTAAATAAATGACTGTGTGACTCACTTTTTTCACTTTGATGAACTCCATTATATGTCCCTATGGGAAAACTGTACGGGCTGTGTGACAGAAAGAGGTGCTTTTAATGTAGGCAGGGAAGAAGTGAAGAAAAGAAAATTCTTATTAACCAGATGTGATTCAAAAACGTCAGAAAAAGCTAAAACACTGGGGCGGGTTTTAACTAATATATTTTTGAAAGTTTAGTCTACCAAACTGAAATAGCACATATATTCTTAAAACAAGGATCTGGGATGAAAAATCTAAGGACTCCTCTGTCTAAACAGGTACAAACTGGTTTTGAACAAAAGCTTTATCTGCATAAAAATACATCAAAGTTTACAAATTAATTTTTAAAGTGAAAATGTCTCATTTTAAATTAGTTTCCCTCTTCCCATAGTAAATGATGCAATAAAATGAATTTTTTTGTTACAGCTCTCGGTATATACATAATAAATATAAATATATATGAATACTGAATATATACATAAATACTGAAGATTTTAATTACATTAAGATATCCTAACGACTGATGATATCAAAGACAAATGATACCAATGAATACAGCAACACAAAATATCTGAAACTGGGTATTTTCCCTAAAAATTACACAGAAGGAGCAACTAATTTCAACAATCAATCTGTCAACACAATTTTGCATATGCACCAAAGTTTAACATACAAAATTACCACTAGTGCCTGCTGGCCTATCACTGATTGTTCTGGAGGAAAACCTTCGGAGCTGAAAGAAAAGCATGATCTGAAGTGTTTGCATATTTACCTGTCAAATCCCTGTCTACAATATACCTCGTACCCTTCATTTAAGGTGTAAACTTAAGACACAGGTACACTTGTTCAAACTTTTGTACTGCGACAAAGCCAAAGAACACCTTCCAAAGACCACTGAGCATGGCTAATAACATCTGCTAAAGAGTTACTCTTAACAAGCAAATGGTTACCCTGAAAATCTAAAATTAATGGTTGAATTGTTTCTTTGCACATTTCCAAAAACACCTTCCGCTCTCAAATCAGATAGAAAATAATTTTTGCCAATTTCCCCAATGGAACAAATCATATTAAATTACCGTAACAGTTCGGACTAGACAGGGTGAAAAACAAGCCAACATACATCCCAAAAGCGGAAGAAAGATACAACCATAAAGAAACCAAATCAGGTTTTGAGTTTCCTACCAGAAAATGCCAGAACACAGGAAAGACAAATAGAAAGAAAGATCTCATATCCAGCTTTCCAGCCAAAGTATGTGAAATGACTTTCCATTCTCATGAGTGAAACTAAATTTGTTTAGTAACAAACATTTGGTAAATTCTACCTTTAGAACTCAGCATATCGCTGTCAATAGGCAGATTTGAATAACCAATTTTTAAAGGGTTAATTGCTTTAATAAAAATTTTCTTCCTTCCTTAGTGGGCTGAAAAAACACTCATATAGTGGTGATAGTAAAGGCCTTGGCATAATAGCTAAAGAAGTCTGAACTGTAAGAGAAATACCTGAGAAACACGAGCAGATTAGCATTTTGCTGGTACACTCAGAAATTGCAGCACGTAAACTGCCATTAGCGCATTTAAGTCAGAAGTAAATAAATATCTTCTTTTTAGTACTGTTTGTTAAACAATGAAGGGTGATCTCTTTTTGTAAGTCCCCGCAGGACATACTGCGAGCCAATGGGACATGATGCATACCTTGCCATCAGTCTCAAGAGACTGCCAGTAAAATCTGACACAGCAACAACCTAGGTCAAATTGAGTATTCCTGGAATATATAATCGATAGCTATGAGAAAATACACAACCTTTTTTGGCTGTGTGGAAGAAATGCTTCCGGTTTGCAGCTACTATTTGAACTTGCTAATTCCAAAGCTCCTCACTTCTCGTCTCTATCCGGGTCTCTTGTGCACCATGCTAGGCTGCACAACATTTCACCACGCAGCTGGTGATGTTCTTTCTTTTCCATGTTTTTAGTGTTTAGCCTTTGCTATCTTAATAATTTTCCCAAAGGTTCTCAGCAGCAGCACAAACCTAGCCCTCTTTAGCCCATATTTCCTGAGTAATTCCAAGAACACCTATCTCTTAACATATGGGAAAAGAAACCATCCTTGTGCCTTTAATTCCCTTGTTTCATAAGCAGTATTTAACTACACTTTTGCAAGTTCGATTTTCTCATATATATTACCTCTTTGAAAATTTACACTATCGTGGGAGGCAACATTACCCCAACGGTTCTTTTGGAATCTGTTTTCCAGTTCCTTTAAAACAAATAAGCAGTATATAAATTAGTAATTTTTGCAAGTCAGATTTTGTAATTTTTAGAATATCTTCATATTCAGACGGTACCTTTTTCTAATATATCTCCACATACACTAGGCTACATAATTATTTATTTTTTTAATCAAACGTAAATTTCAAGTTTTCAAGCCTTCAAGGGGTTCTATGTAAATGTTAAGACAATTTAAATAAAACATAAAATGAAATACATGTTTAAAAATTAAAGAAACCTTTTTTATTCTGAATGATTAAATACCCTTAGAGATTTCTGATAAGCAGCACAGACAGTCCAAATGGAATTTTCGTGTTTGAACTTTTCTACCATCCAAAAATATTATGTGGACTGAATTACCCCACATTACGAGGAGTATAAAATAAAAACATTAAATATTGAATGAAGCCTCAAACCTCTCCTTCCTTTAAAATTAAAAGCTTACATGCACCTTTGTGAGGCCAAACCCCTTATTATTTTACAATATAACAAATTATCTTGGCATTATTCTATTTCTCTTCCAAAAGAGTTATGGCATGAGGCTTGCTTAGTGGAAAAAAAGGGGAATATAAGAGTGGTATGGGGTCATTATGGACAACAAAAAAAAAATTCTTTATGAGCTTTCTTTTTGCATTTGCCACATTTTAGACTTTTATTCACAGTTGAACTATCTTCTACATTAGGCAGATGTCATCACTAGATAACAAGAAAAATAATCATATCTCTTTGGGTTTTTTTTCCCCCCAATAAAAGATAACTCTGTTTCCTAATATTCAGAAAATTCCAGACACTGTGAGCTTAATTGCTGACCTGTGGAAATCAAAACAGCATTGCTGGCATTTACATCTCATGTCATCTGAAGTTCTTAGCACTGCATTTTCTTCACCCTCTAAGGCTAATGCTACTAGTCGCTGATGTAATAAAAATGTTCTCTTTTGCTTTTTAAATAAAAGTAATCCAAAAATACAGAATTATCTTTATGTCCAGTCATTACAGCTTCAATTTTCTTCCACAGGAAAGGTCTAAGAACAACTGAAATTACTGAAACACGCATAGTTTTTGTTTTGTTTTGGTTTTTTTAATGTGTCTGTTTAGATCTTGAGCCTGCAGAACTGGTTGGTTTTGTCTCCTGACAAAAGAAATTTGCTCTTTTCTGCACTTACTAGAGCACTTCTTATTTGTAAGGATTTATGGTCTGTTTTACAGAGCAATATCGAAAAGCCCTGCACTGGTGAAAAATTCTTTCTCTTTCCCAAATTAGCCCAATTTACAACATTTTAACTACAAATACATTATTAAAAGCATTATAGTGAACCAGCTGTCAAAGACATTCTTTTGTTTCTTTCCCAAATATTTTGGTCGTCTTTCAATGAAAATTATACATTAGCGTCTATTGAATTAATCCGCTTTCAATTTAAGTATCATTTTCTGATTCCTTATATAGTATTTCTATTAATTTGAATAGGAAGGAGTTCTGCTACCTGGTTTTGGATTTATAATTTTCACTTATCCAAAATACATCTAAATAATGCTTAAACCTAATGGTTCAAAATTGTAATGAATATGATATGAATATGAATGCATCAAGCTTTCCAGAAAACTTTTTTTTTTTTTTTTTTACTTTTAAAACCTCTTGTTTTCTGATACTACATCCAGCTCTAAAGCTTTATGAAAGCTGCAAGAAGTGAAATTGTGGACTTGATTGCCTTACTTTCCATAATTATATTTCCTTTAGTAAAGCATCTGTACTAAGTATGCTCATTCAGGTAGAAAAACTTATTTTCTGTTCCATTTAGATGCTGGTTTTTATACTACTTTTATAATCAGCCAACTTTCCTTCACACTACTTTTCAGATCACTACATTGGCTAACTTCCTAAACAAACAGGTGTTTTCGTGCACCTCTGTCCACTGTTCATTTCTTCCAAATTATCAAAATTTTAAGAAAAATATCACTTCTAAAAAGATAATAAGTTAAATGAATTCATAGAATCTTCTTTTTCTTTTTTCTTCTCTCTTTTAAAATACACTAGAAGTCCTGCTTGCTGAGGGTGATTGACAGCCGGCTTTGAAATCTTAAGAGTATCTTGGTGACAAGGAAATGCCTTTTATCATCTCTGCGAAAATTCTCCCAAATTCGGCTTTTTCACCAGCATTTACAGATGCTTAAGGGAAATTCAGAGCTTTACAGCTAAAAGCTTTGAAAACTCCACCCGCTGTAAACAATCTCAGGCCCCTGAGAATCTGCATTTCTCACCAGTGTGTGCACACTGGCATCCCCCTCGTACCTCTAGACGGTAGCAGCTGGATGTGGGCTTAGGAAATATTTTCCTGTCATTGGTATACTTCATTTGAGTGCAATTACCACTTTAAATTATAGCTCAAAATCCAGTCCAGTTTTATACTACTACAGCTGTGGTATTAAGCACTGGAGCTGAGCAGCAGGATAAAGTGCTGAAAAGGTGAAAAAGATCCCACAGAGGTCTAAAATCAATTCCCAGTAAAGAATTGTAACACACAGCTAATATTCCTGTAATGTTCCTGCTCTCGTTCTATTCGGTCTCAAATGAGGAAACAAAGCGTGATTAGAAAGCAAGATTAATGAGTTGTGAGTATAATTTTCTTAAACATACTAATGTTTTTGTGGATCATTTCAGGCATGTTCATTTTAATATTTCACAAAAAAAAAAAAAAACAACGAAGTTTTCTAAGTGGTACAGAAACCCCCTCGAAGATCACAATAATTAGTCATTTGCTGATAGAAACAGGATCCATTCAGTAGTATATAAAGCACTTACATGGGTTCCTTAACCATCAGAATTCCATCATTCTTTCCATACTTTTATTTTAAATAAGAAACAACTACTCCCTTTAGTGAGAATTCCTCCTGCAAGTTCAAATGCAGTAACTTTGCAGTTTCTTAAAAACAGCTTCACCTTAGTATCTGTTCTGTAATTTAAAAAAAAATAAAAAAAAAATCTGTAAAGTTCCCTACTATTTTAGCTTTCTCTTTATTACTTAATCCTAACTGGTGAAAACGAACCATGAAAGATTTTTTCCATCAAGACCTGCTTGTAGAATAGGAACACAAAGCTTGTTTTGATTCCTCTGCCTTATTTTCACAGCAATTTTGGGTGCAGAGGATGCTCTGTTAGAGAAAGTGCAGCAATACAATAATTCTGAATGAACCATTTCAGTAGAGCATGAGTTATATTTTCTGCCCACCCACTTAAGATACATATATGATCCCAATTCGGCTATCTTGCAGCTGTTAATATATTATGGTGGATAATACTAGTACTATAGTAGTAGAAGTTAACATGTTTGGCATTTTACAGATGAAGAACTAAAGCACAGGGTAAATAAAGAGGTAATAAAGATTGCTGTGAATCTAGCTCAGAAGTGCTCCTAATCACAAAAAGCTCCTAGTGAAGCGTAGAACTGAAACCAAATATTTTAAGACCAGTACTCTAGCCATTTATTCTGTTGGTTTTTGTGGTTTTGGTTTTGGTTTGGTTGGTTGTTTTAAAATTTTTATTTATTTTTACTTCAAGCTTTTAAAATTATTATTAATCTAAAATTCACCTGAAATGTATAACACCGACAAGATGGAAACCTCTAAGCCACTAGCTTTTTAAGAGATATAACCCCACAGAATTTTCCAATATCATCAGCTTTGTAGTGGGAAAGAAGGAAGAGAAAAGATGAGGAAAAAAGTACAGGGAATAAAAGAAAAAGGCAAAAGGAGAAAGCAGGTGCAATGCTTCAGAAAAAAAAGTGATAGGTTGTTGGTAAATGAACAAAGAAAAGAAATAAAGGGAGAGAAGTTTAGTAGATCTGTACAGAAAATGAGAAAAGGTGCAAAGAGAGAAATAAAAAAGACAAGATGCAAACAGGAATGAAAAATTACAAACGGGTAAAATAACAAAGCAAAATGACAGAGGAAGAAAGGTGAAGGAATGGGGAAAATAAAACAACATATGACATGCAAAAAAGTGGTTCAGATCTGAGAAAAAAGCAATGTCAACAGAGTAAAGAGATAAAAGAGAAATCAGTGATGTCTGATGGGTGGGAATATCTGTATTTGTAGGTGAAAATCTGCACGACCTAAAGAACACAGCTAGTTACATTCCAGGAGCAGCAAGTCATTTCCCACAATAAGCACTTATTTTTACATTTATATTTTAGATTTATCATTATTTTTCCTTTTAAGTGGGGAGACAGTGGTAATTATTTATTCAGATCCTAAGATCCCAAAGCACCTTGATTTCTCTTATCTATTCGGGCACTTTTTTCCCTTCTCTCCTTGACACACTGGCTCAGTGGCTTGCTGTAGTAAAATGGACTGTATTTCCTGCAGTATATTAGAGTATTTCTGTAAAAAGGATTCCAGAAACATCTCTCATAACTTTACCAAATAAAAATCCAGAAGAAAAATCTACTATGATCTCAGTTTGCAGTAGTACCTAACAGGTCAACAACAGAAGAAAACTGTCCATGTATGCTCAAGAACTACTCTAAAACCTTTTACATATTTAGTGCCTGTAGAAATGCTTAGGAATGGCACTAGTACCACTTATGAGGCCAACTCTCCAGAAAGAGAAAGGCAAAACAGACACTGTGAAATCATAGGAAATGGAGATGCTTTGAAACCAAGATTTCTTTGCTTCACATACCCAGTAAGAGGGCTAAGAATTCACAGAAAAGGCACAGATTAAGCAGCAGGGAGCACATCAGTCTGTTCCACTCACTCCAGCAAGGCCTCAAACAAGTTTCTCCAGGCATAAAGAAACACAATTATTCAAAACTAAATTTCTTGCACTTCGTTGCGGTGCTTCCGAGACCTCCCACTGTCACAGACGAGCTGCTTTACCAGGCTTATATGTAATATGTGATGTTGCTATGTTTCCACAGCTGTCATACAATTCACAAAATAGGTAATTCTCTGCATTTTGACAGGACTAGATGAATACGAGTCTGGCTGGTAAAGATACTTTCATTCAGGCATAACACCAGCCATAAGAGCTAAGCAAGAGCTTGTGAGGATGAGAGAAGAGGGGCCAAGCTGCATATTGGGTCTACAGAATGATGCTTCAGACCTCAGCAAACACCAGGAACTGAACTGGTCTTCCATGTCATCCACCCAAAGAAACAACAGCGCTGAACAATCAAGGATCAATCACTCTCAACCCATTTAACTTCCCCAAAACACTACCTGGAAAACTGTGTTGCCATGAATACAGTGGTGGAGACAGAGTGGTCCATTGGGACAGAGTGAAAACATACATCTCCATCAAAACTCATTTTTTACAGACCTTCCTTATACTAGCAAAAATTTATACATCTAATTTGAAATTACTGTTTGATGCAGCTTGTTGAATAAGAGACTTAAAGGTGGTGCACAGCAGTTAATTAGTAATCAAAGTCTGACAGCTACAGCTGCAAAATGTTTGTATGATAATTTCAAAATTGAAAATTATTTATTTCACTCTACATGAAATTAGTGTACACTCATTAGAAAGTCAGTGATTATCTTGAAAAGTACTACAGGAACATTTCAGTAGCTTTGCTACAACAGTAGAAAATATACAACATGTGTCTCCAGACCAATTACCATCACACCCTTCCTTGTAATTTGGTGTCAGCAAAGTTTTTAGATCTCAGCATTACAACTGAAAACTATTCAGCAGAATGATGTTTAACATGGTTCACAATCAGAATGTTACATTGCTGCATCCTGCATTAATTACATATATCTACCAGCACAGTAGTTTCATTGTTAGAAACAAACAAAACCACCAAGTAGCCAAAAACTACACGAAAAAACAAACCCCACTGCTACCACCACCAAAAAAAACAACCCCAAACCCAGTCCCAAAGAAACAATAACACAAGGAGCAAGAGATTCAGAATACTTGGTTAACTGGTGACATGCTACTGTAGTATACTCATTTTAGACAACGTAGTAACACTGAAATTTTTACTTTCATAAAATGAACATGTCAAGACTTACTTTTAAGTTAAAAGCATCCTAACAATAGTTTACACACACACAGAGACATATATTTAAACACACATATATACATATGCTCCCTCCCCCCCGAATGCCAAGTATCAGTTACAGGAACAATTTAAGGTTTATGAAATATTAAATATAATTAAGATTACAGTGAGGAAGTAATATGCATTACAAAATGCTGATGTTAGACAGCAAATATTGACCTTTAAAATTTAACAAATGAAAGAGCCTTAATTTGCTTGTTATTCAAACTTTAACAATAAGTATGATAGCTTAGATAGGAAAAAGGAAAAAAAAAATCACAATCCCACAGCATTTGCCATCACTTTGCATTAACATTTTGACCAGTCAACAATTCAGCAGTGATGAAATGTGCAGTTTGATTCAAAGTAAGACAAGGCTATTTAAATAACTCAAAATAAGAAATGGGTATTGAAACATTAGAATTTTGATAAGCGATCACAGCTGCACTAGAATTAGTTTCTATAGCAACAGAGGAAATAATGTGGAGAATTGCACTGCAATACAAGATGGATCCCTTACAAACACTGCTGTTCAAATAGAAAACTTTGAAATTATTCACTGTATTAAAATATTTTTATTAAAATGGTTATTCAAATATCCTATACCATGTACTTCATATATTGTTCTATTTTTGTTCTCTGGGATTCAATTCCAGACCATCCTTTCAAGTTTTCACACTTTTCCCCATTGCTTACCTTCCTATTTTAAATTCATTAAAGTGACTTACTCTGAAAAATACTGTATCTTTGATCTCAAATTAATCTGCATTTTTAACCATTTTTTATTATCCCTACATAGAAGCAGACATTACATTCATTTTTCAGCAGTGCACTTGCAAAACAGGAGAGAATGCTTTTTACATGCTATTCATAAGAAGCTGCATCACAGCCATGAGAATTAACATCACTATGGAACTTGGGAAACTTACAGTCATATGAGACTTGCTCTAGCTTTTATCAGTGTGCACTCTCATGTCCTAAGCATGATTAAGAAACCATTGCAAACCTATTAGTATTCATGGGCCGAATACCCATAAGATGGTAAGATAAAAGCCTTTCAGATTTCAAGTGTTGCTCATTTCTAACACTAAGAATTATTGTTTCATTGCATCATCTCTGAGTCTAGCTATTTTTGGCAACTAATTAAAAGCATATGCCTGAACCTTTTATGTATTTTGCCCTTATAATGAGACCTATTACTCTGGCTTATTCTATCCTTTTGAGTTCCAAAGTATCTTTCGAGTTACCATGGATACAAGTGATATGCTTTCTCCCACAACTGCTTTGTGCGCCTTATCGAACACCAGAGAACCGGCACAGTAGGAATCCGAGAGATCTATACAGGATGAACACCTAACCACTTGAAGTGTTCCTCTTCCTCTCTACCCCCCCAAAAAAAACCCCTGACGTATGACATATACTACCATCTGTAATGCAATAAACAGTTTGTTTCTATCTGAAATTTAGTACTTTTGCTCAAGGAAAACAAAATGAAAAAAGGTACAGACATAAATAAATTCAGTCTGACCAACACTGAAACAGTGTTAAAATGAAAATGGGAACACACAGAATGATTCTGAGTTTGTCGTTTATTTTGAGCTGGTAGAGTTTAAGTGTTTCTAGATCAATATATCCACGGGAGATGTAAAACACCGCAAAATTCAGCAAGCATTTCTGAAAGGAGTTGCAGACACGTTGTATGCAACTCCGAGATTATGCATAAATTAGAGTAAATAAAATTCCTTTAAACAGAAATTGTTAGGCTCTTTATACCAATTTATTATGGACATTTTCAAACGCAGACTGCTTTCCAACAAGATGGGAATAATTTGTACTAATTCAGTGAAGAAGAGGGCAGTTAAACTGATTTTTCCCATTACGTTTTTGTATTCTGACCTCTTCTTAAAAACAAAACACTCTTTCCCAATGAGGCAGCAAAATTTACACAGGATTCAAAAAACAAGTGCTGATAACATAATCTGAAATTATGTATGAAAAGGGGAACAACCAGAAAGAAAAATAAATTGTTGTAATATGAACGCAATATAGATTCAGAACTGTGTCCCATCTTTCCATGCATTAAATAATTGGAAAGACATCAACTGCATAAACAAGTGTCATGAAGACAACTAAGAGCAGGAGAGCCAGTGAAGAATGAGCAGACAACTGCTGTTCTTGCCTCTTTTCCTCAGCTACCTAAACTTCTCTAACTATTACAACAAAACACTCAACAAAAAATGTATTTAACTTCTTCATATCCACAGGCTCAGATCTGCTTTAAAATACAGACATTTTGAAGTCTAATATCTGAGGCAGAGACACTAATGCATAAAAACCAGACTCTTACCCTTGTTTGTATTAACATTATGAAATAACTGTATCATTCTGTTAAGTTTTCAACAATCACATATGGACTAAAGACATACTAAATATTTCCATTTTCTTAACAGTGCCACTGTAGGTCAGACTTACATTTACCTGGATTTCCTAAGATGCACTTATATTAAGTTTAACTTTGAAAGTCTCCAACTTTCTTTGGGGGATGAAAAAATCCACATGTTTTTACTGCGAACATTCAACTAGAATTAAATCTCACTTCTATTTTTTCCCCTGAAAAATTTCTTTTAAAAGTAATCAAAAGCTAGAGAGCAAGGAAAAGGAACTTAAAATTGACTGCTACATTGTGGCATTTATGCTGTCACCTGTGTTATCAAAATATTACAGTTCTGTAGTTTTACGTCAGAACCACTCACAAAACAACAAAAGAGCATCTGGAACAGTGGAGATACTTACACAATGGCTCTGTACGCAGGCCACTACGTTCACTGTTACACATGCTATCATTTCTCCTCTGTATATTCTCTTGCATTGTCTTCACTGGGCACAAAAAACACACAAGAGGTTCCCCCGTTCTTCTCTGAGAAGAATTAAAGTGCAAACTAGTCTCCTTCAAAGAAACAACTGCCATTGTTACCATCCCTCATAAAAAAAGGTTCATAAATTCTTCCTTCACAAAATATTGAATTTGTCTGGAAGTTGCCACTGTTGTTCCCTACACCTCTGTGGCCAATAGATAGCCTTTAACATTAATGACAACTACTGTTGCTATTTCAAAAGATTTTCTTCTTTAAAAGCCCCTTCTTAACAGAGGAAGGAAAAGCAGATGATTCAGAGCAGTGGTTCTTATTGCCAGTGAAAGGAATTTGTTCTGATAACAGTCAAAGATAACAGCTATTACCAAACAGGATGATGAGTTTCTTGGAAGGAGAGCATTAAGTGCTAGTCTCGTAACAAATTAACTAGTCCTCAGTTAAAAGAGAAAGTGATCATCAACTCAAAACACCTTTTCAAATTTTACCAGTACTGCCCAAGAGCTACCTACTGGCCAAACTTTGTGTGAATATAAAATTCATGATCCAAGCTTTGAAAGGAAAAGAAATATATGAGAGCAGTACAATTAACTTCATCATCAGGAAGAGCTTTTAAGTCATACATCTGCTTGCAAGTTTCCATGGGATTATTATTATATTAAGTAAATAAATGCTGTAAAGCCTGGGGAAAAGACATCATTATTCTCTCTCATTCTCATAATCTAGAAATAGTTCCAATCTGATATTATGTACAGCATTCAACATAGCCAAATATAAGGCACTCCAAGCAAAATAACTTTGAGAAGGTAGTATTAATTAATGCAAAATTAGACTGGTTTTCTGGCAGATGTTGAAAACAAGTGCAATAGATTTTTGTGATTTTCATTCAGCTCACCATATTGCCCCAAACTCTACATATGCAACAGAAACATTTGGAAATATGATAAGCCTTTAAAAAATGTAACATAGATGACACTGTACTTTTCATTTCAGAGTTGTCTTTTTTTTCCTATTAAAATTCACAGGAACTTGGACAAAATTCTAAAAATATACTATCTGTTTTTAAATCTTACTAACACACTGTTTTTAGCCCTGAGGATTTAAAAACAAAGTTTCAGAAGTCATTACTTGTACTTCCAAACTACAAACTGCTAAAATATAAACAAACAACTGATCAGATATAACATAAACAGGAAGTATGAGATACTGGAAGCCACAGAAAGTTTGCGCAAAATCAAATAACATTCCAAAGCAGATTCCTTGAAGATATGATGAAATTAGCCTAATCACCAGAGTTAATCTTGACCAATTTAAACAAGAACAGACACTGCCCTGCCTTTTTTTGCCAAAAGTTGCAGGGCTTGCCCTGACCTTTTGGTTACGAGTGTGTTTTCTAGTACAGATGTCGTTTTGCAGTAGGCAACAGCAATCGTGTCACCTGTTCAAGTCATAAACATAAGCTGTGTTTGTTCAGGCCAAGCAGTTTCAAAGAAAAGAAAATCACACCTGAAGTCAGCCTCTTGAAGACACGAACCTTTTGTCGTTTTATTCTCCAAGATTTGGATTTTTCAGATACACATGCTCTTATCAGCTCTATTTTTAACCTGCTGCTCATATGCTCATATAGGATACTTAAAATTCTGAACATGTTTACATTATCCATCCAGCAGGCTAATGGAACTGCATACCAGACAGTCATGCATAATTCAAATCAATATCCTCAGGCTTGCAACTCTAAGTCAAAGCTGCCTTTAAATAAGCTGGGTGTGACTTTAACATGAATAAAATGGATCTAATTTTTAACCTTTATCTGACAAATCGATATATTTGCAAAGGAATGTCATAAATCTTCTTTAAAACTTAAAACAATTAAAAAATTGTGATAACTGATTATCTTTTACAAAACACCTTTAAAGGACAAAATTTAGAATGGTTCAACAAGACTGAAAGCAAAAAGGTCAAAATAGAAAGCTGAGTCACTTTTTTTTTTCTTTCTCCTAAGCAAATTGTACAAATATATACACTTAAACACATGCTGCCAAACTATCAAGTGGTGTGGAAGCTGAATGTAGCAAGATTTCCTATTTACAAATTTAAAGATCAAGCTTTAATTGAATTGGACATAGGTGACTCCACATAGAAAATCTTACACCCAGTTAAGCATGTCTGCTAGCTTCTCTCAAAGGACCAGAATAAGAATTTCCATAATAAAATAATTTTCCCTTTGAGTTTTCCTATGTGCTTTCATGAGACCTGATGTGCTGCACTGGAATGACCAGAAGCACAGCAATTACACTACCTAAGGATCTATTTCCAACTTGTAAATAGAGTGGAGGAAAAGTAATTGCAAACAAACTAAACCCCCTGCCTGCAAAAACTCACCTCAAACCAAAAGGACACAAACAAAAAGTATTACTTCAAGGTGTATAACATATCATGCTTTTCCTTTTCCCCAAGGAAAATATTCCAGTAATTCCTAAAAGTTAGGGTAACTTTGTAACATAAAAGTGTTGCAAGCAGAACATAACAGGTTATTATGTGAGAAAACAAATTACACATCTTTCCTTCCACACAAGCTGCAGAAACAATTTCATGTTGTTTAGTCAGATACTAAGTAGTCTCAATAAATAATGTACACAAAGTAGCTATGAAAATAGTTATCCTAACAATACATGTTATTAGATAAAAATGGTAACATTGTTCTTCTTGTACAAGGACAAAACATTCATTAAATAATTCCAAGAGAACACTTATAGTTAAAGCATGCCTATGAAATTGATACATATGCATAAGGAAAATAACGTACATTAGGTAACAAACCAAAAAATGGTTCATTTACAAAAAAAAACTTGTTGTTCTTCTTTACCAAAGAGATGTTTAAAATGTAATGTGATCAGATTATAAAAAACTGGTCTAAAACCTGTCCTTAACCTAAGGGGAAAAGGTACAACTAGGAGGCAAACATTAGCTTCAGACTAGAGTTAAAAATCTTTGGCTTTTAACCTTTAAAGGTAAGAAGAATGCTCCATTTATCCACACCTGCAACAGACGAAGAACTGATAAGCCGTTCTTTTGTAATATGCTTATGTGAAGTTCAAGGTCTGGTTGGATGGGGCCCTGGGCAACCTGATCTAGAGGGTGGCATCCCTGCCCACGGCAGGGGTTTGGAACTAGATGATCTTTAAGGTCCCTTCCAACCCAAAACAGTCTATGATTCTATTCCAAAGCCATAATAATGATTTTAGTTCTCATATTTATGTAAACTGCTTCACTCTGCTGACCAATAGCATGACTGTTCTCAGGAGGTAAGTAGAATACTGGGTAAAAATCCCTTTTTCCCATGCACCTAATCAGTGTCTACACAGAGCTTTCCAGTCTACTGTTCAATCCTGTTTCTCAGTCACTCTTTCCATGACAGAGCCATGGCACCTTTTGAATTAGGCTGAAGATTGATGAAAACTGTACCTTCTTTTGTCTGTTCTGTGAGAGTCCTTCAGAACAAGATACGTCCTGGTATACATGCACAAAGATCAAAGCGACTGCTACCCTATATCGCTGGATATTACCACAATACCAAGAAAAAAAGAATGCCCACACTCAATAGCTTTTAGATATTAGTAGAAGAAATACCCAGTTTTCAGTATGAACTCTCAGAATCAGCAAAAGCACTTGTTCATCAAGGAAACGATCTTTGCTGCTCATACACTACTCCTGTGTTTTTATCACAAAACAGCTCTACATTTTATGAACGTAGAACATCTATTTCAAATAGGAACTATTTCAGTCACAAATATGTACGTGAACTTTTCCAAGTTAATGGCAGATCTTGATCCTTTCACAAATTCCAGATTCAAATAGATGAGAGACTTATTAAAATATTAAGTTTACAATAAAATGAAAACTTTCCTGTTATTATTAATGTATGATTTACATCACTTCAGAGATATCACATTGCTAAGGGTGACTTTCTTCAAAGCCTTCACATCAATGCAAAGGGTGGGTATTTCTTCAAAGACTTCAAAATGCTGGCAGGAGGAACCTAATTTGTGAGATTGCTTTGCTCACTTGTGCACATCAGGAAAAAAAGCCCTTTCCCATTGGCAGACAGTTTTTCCTCCTCTTTGGAGTTGGCCTAGCTGGAAAAGGAATTTTTCTGTTGAAAATCTTATCATTATCCCTGACTGAGTTTTGTTACTAGGTTTCTTCTCTTAGCAAGAGATGACATGCATACTTTAACAGCATCGGTTTTTTTCCAGCATCTCTGCTGCTAATCACAGGGTAAATTCATGATTTCAGAATTATCCAAATTCATTCCATCAAGCACTTTCATGTGTTTCCTTCGGTTGAAAAGACTGTGCACAACTTTGATAGCATCTATCTGACTTTTAAACTTACAAGTTCTCAATGTAAATCTGTTCTCTTCCAAACTATGTTTCAACTCAGACGCAGATCTCCTTTGCATTTAAATCACGTTTATGTCTTGCCCCCTCCATAATATTCCTCAAGAAAATTACAGTGATAATATTAAATTACACATGTACTTTCTACCCCATCTGTGAATTCTGTCCATTCCAGGACACAAGATTTTGCATGTCTGCTATTCCTACAGGTAAAGAGCTGTAACCACAACATGATCATAGCCTAATATATGAATTACTTATATGAAAAGTTACTTGCTATCAGGAACTTTTCACAAGACAAAGGGTAACACTTTCTTGGGAAGGATAAAAGATCTGAATTCTGTAAAACTGAGTAAAAGACAGAGCAAGAGTTAATCTTTAACTCACCTTAGTCTCTGCAATGTTCAGTTGAGTTTATTTTGGGAGAATATGCATCATAAATTCAAGTATTTAACAGAACTACCATCTTCCAGTATTAGAGAAGAATAATAGATTTCTGTCATAATGCACTAGGAAGCTTCTCTGGCACTCAAAAAAACCCCAAAAACCCACATTAAAAAAAAAGAAGAAAAAAAACCCAAACACAAAAAACCCCACAAAAACCCCAAAAAAACCCCACAGAGAAGCCCAAAACCCAAAACCACAGACAGAGATAGTAACTAGAAAGCACTGCAAATCAAGTTAGTTCTGGACACTATTCTGCAAATCCTCAAATTACAAAAGTATCTTTTGTAATAAAAACCTATTCCTAAGTATTCCCTTGATGTAGTTGATATAGCTATGGATTGAATGGCCATACTCGCCAGAAGCTTCAAAACCACAAGAAATTCTCCTTCCCTGATTTTTAAGGGCTTGAAGCCAATGAAAACTCATTCCAATTAACCAGAAGAGGTAGACACATACGATCAGGAATCAAAACTTTGTATCATTAGTATCATCACTGCACTTTCTCCTGTACTATATGAAGTTTTTTAATTACTCTTAAAATAAAAAATGTCATGGGTAGATGTCCACACAATAAAAAACAAGCATAAGGAAGCTGTACCAATTAAAGAAATATTGTAATTTTAAAAATCCCCCAAAATCTCCAAAAAGTGCAACAAGAATGACATCAGTTGTTAGTACACAAGTACTATCAGGCAGGATACACGAGTATGAATATCTGGAGTATTCACAGCTGTAACGTGACTTGGCCTTCAAAATACACTCTGAAGCATTTATGAAACACTGCTCTGGAGGTTTCTTAAGACTTCTCTTATATCTCTTTACTGAAGACCTTTCCAAAGTCTCTTGATGAACGTACTATTTGAAACCCTAAGCCTATCCAAAATAGCAGGACAAAAAGAGTAGTTACTTCCTATAGGCATTACACCAGAGAAATCTCACAGGTAATCTGATAAAGACACATCAGAAAGAAGTGATTGGCCACCTTCTTGCTAAATATCCTTTCCAGTATTTCTAATTCATTTCTTTGAAGCACATTAGAGGCAAAATTAAAGAAATAACTATTTATGATCGAGTATTCAACTGAGCTTTCCAAATTCCAGTGTGAATAGCAGTACACAGTTCTTTTTCCATGTAAGCCATCACTTTTGCCTGTAATTCATAACATCTGAAGTGTACAGATAGACAGACTAATTTTGAGAAAACTGTGGCCTTATTTTGCTGAATACAATACAACCATACCGAGGCCCTCACTGTAATTTCACAACAGTAAGTCTTCATTCACACTTGGCTTGAAAAGAGATCTACTAATATGCAAGGAATAATGATAGAAAATAAACTGGAAAATAAACTGGTTATCACGGGATTCACTGAGTAATCCATTCTTCCTCTCTCAGCCTGTCCAATGGCTTTCACCTCAGCTGGACAAGTCTGAATAAGTAGGATCCTACTTCACAGAATGTATTTACTGAGGAAAACTCCACAGGTTGCTTTAACAAACTGGGAAGATTGATCTGTATACCAGTTTTGAGGTGCTTATGAAGTTTCTGGTGCTTATGTTGAAAAGATACCGAGAGAACATCTCTCTGTATACTTTAATTCAGTGAGGAGACTTTTCCCAAGACATAAAAACTAACAAGAGAGAAAGAAAAGACAAAAAGCTGCCTAAAGAATTAGATCCAAGACATTCCAGAAGAACAGTCACCCTCACGTGCAAAGATTGACACTGAGGAACAAGGCAAACATATGTCCACAGACACATCAACATAAAGTGCCGAAAGCCTAGAGAAGAATAGAAGTGGAGAAGATAAACTACAAAAATAACATCATATTCTACCTTCACAATATGGAAATGATGGATAAAATCCAGTAGCATATGTCTGCTAAAGCAGCAGATTCTCATTTAAGAGAACTTATGTTTTCTCACTGCAGTCTTTTAGTGCTTCCATATGTTTCAAAAAAACCTTGAGAAATGTGAGGCACTTGGGCCAATCCCAGAAATAGAGCCTCTGAACAAACATGTCTTCAGTCATGGGGCTTTACCAATTGAGAAGTTCGAAAAAGACTTTAAAACAGGCTGGAGATATATAACCTGTGGTTGTACTAGAACTATAGCTAAATAAAGTACATCTAAGAGTGCTAAGTAAGCAAGTGAGCTTACTCCTTTTTTCCATCATGATGCCACTTTGCCTCAAATGGGGATCAATCCCTCTTGCTTGCTCCCTAATCTGGAACTTTGCACAGCTGTTAAAGAGGTAATTTGGGCAAGACATGCTTTAAGAGTATCACAAATCAACTATGAAAAAACCCAAACTGCTTTCTTCCCCTCTTCTACCTTTCTCATCTCAAGGGATGCAGAGGATCTTGATTTCAAAAGCAAAGAACCACCTATAGTTTTTGACATCTTGCTTGCAAAACTGTAATTTCAATATATTCACCCTAACATTTCTAAGTTTAAAAATTTAAATTTTTAGGAATTTAGGGAACCATTTCTTTAAAGAAAACATCTTGTACTTGCCTATGAGGCTAATAGAGATAACAAAGACACAACTTCCCAGTGTAATGCTTGATTAAAGTTGAGGAAGCAGCCACTATTGGAAACAAAGAAGCTAGTTCAATATCATATTTTATGTTTTTTTTTGAATTTGAAGTAATTAAGAAAGCATGGTCCATTTAAGATCACAATACAGTTATTAAAAAATATTTCCAAATATGAAGTACAAAGAATAATGTCAATGTTAAACATAAAATTTTTACACTTCCCTATTTAGATCCTTATTTCAATTCATAAACTCTTTGTTAGAGATATTAGCAGAAATATCTCATGGTGGTGTTTTTCTTATTTTTGTCCTTTATTTTCTGAAACAGACATGTAATATCATAGCCTGTCTTAATCCCCTCTTCTAAAATATTACAAATAGCTTGAGCACATAAAGGCAATACTACGTATTCAACATACTGAAATGGTAGGAAATAATATATGAAGTATATCATTATAAAATCATAAAACAAAGTTTTATCGGGACGTGTGTCAGGAAAAAGGAAAAGAGGTCAGTTCAGGAAGTATCCATACTGTACTGGATAATACTAGAAATAACACAAATACTTTACTGGCAAAATTAAAACTTCAAGGTTCAAGCCGACCCTGGAATTCTGGGCCTAAGCATGGTGATTAAGTCCGCATAGACTGTAGTTATACAAGTTTCTCTTTTCCATGATTAAGTTTTTGGTCATTTGTGCAACAGTTGAAAATTTCAGGTGCAAACCTCTACTATTTTCCTTTTAATGATAACATTTGTCATGCACTTGATTTTCTAATGAATTAGATTTTCCTTTAGCGATATTATGGAATTAAGCCAGCCCATGAGAACCTCGCTGCAAAAGTTATATATTTACAGTAGCTTTGAGTCTGTAAAAATATTTGCACCTAAGGACAGTAGTAACTTATTTTTCATTTAAAATACACACTATAAGTTATTAAAACCTAAATGCATCAAATGTGCAACACAAATATATAAAGCAGATCAGACACTGATCACAAGCAGGTATTTGGGAATGAAAATTTAAAACCCCAAATTTAACAGAATTAACTAAAGTGCTACTAGAACATTCCATCATCAAAATACACCACCAAAACCCGCAGAATATATTCCTTTCTTCATTCAACTATTACAAACATGATACAGAATGCCACGCGAATTCTATACAAATACGCTGAAAAGAAAGATTAATATGGCCATCTAGAGGAGAAAAGAATGATATGAAAACATACTACACACATTTCAGGCTTTAGAACGTAACACTTTTAGAGGCATGAAGCCAAAAAATTGATGTAATAAACTAATTATGTAATTGATAATAAGTGAACCTTAAAATAATATGATCAGACATTTTGAAGGTCTTAGTGATGCAAACATATTAATATTATACATGCTTTTAGCATATCTAACAGGGTGTATTAATAAAGAAAAGATTATATTTTTGTCTCATTGTTAAATTTTGTGTGTGCAGAGTTAAGTACAGACATGTCTAACAAACAAATTTAAACAGTGAGACAGAAGTTCAGAGTAAACAGTTTTACTAATAACTGTTTATTGACTTCCATGAAAACACACAGCTCACTATTGCAAGATACAACATGTGATAGAGATTAACTGCTGAAGAGAAAATTCAGCAGATAAAAACAATTTTCTGAAAATGAAATATGATTTTCATTGCTCATATTACTCTACCCCTGATAGAATTCATAGAATCATGGAATGGTTTGGGTTGGAGGGGACCTTACAGACCATCTCCTTCCAACTTCCCTGCCATGGGCAGGGACATTTTCCACTAGACCAGGTTACTCGGAGCCCCACCCAACCTGCCCTTGAACGCTTCCAGGGATGGGGCGGGCACAACTTCTCTGGGAAACCTGTTCCAGTGCCTCACAGTAAAGAATTTCTTTCTAATATCTAATCTAAACCTACCCTCCTTCGGTTTAAAACCATTCCCCCTTGTCCTTAATCTTAACGATCAGGGGGCTGGTTTACTAGCAAAGAGCAGGAAGAAAACAGAGATGAAACAAAAATTCTGTCCTCTCATCACTTCACTGTAACATTATCAAGTCATGTTTAACATATGGACTAATCAGTGCCTTAAGATGGAAATACAGCCAAAATGCTAAAGACTTAGAAGTAGAAATGATAAAGTACATATGAGAAAACAGAAGCACACGAAGTCAAGTGGAGTGACAATTTTTTGTCATATGAAATAAAGTGCATAGGAAGACACGGCTTGCTCACCCTCCACTAAAAAGAATTAAGAAATGGTTCTATCATCTGTCTTTACACTTCCTATAAAAATAATTTACCAGTCATGAAAACTAAGTATTTAAAGAAAAATTTCAGGATTCTTATGACATCGAGTCTCCCACAGATTTATTTTCCAAATTTAAGGAAAACAGTAAAGCTTTACATTCAGTTACACAGAAACATCTAGAATGTTGATGATTCCCCCCCCCCCTCGGAATCAGAGATCTGTTTCTCTGAACACGTATGAACTGTTTGGTAGCAATAGCCAGTCTCTCATTTATTTAAGACTGCAGGCTTTCTTTATCAGGTTTTCAGCTTTCTCTTTTCATCAAAGGTCTAGGTTTGACAGCTTTCCCTCTGTAATGATCATAACACAACAAGGGACACTCTGCCTTTTCCTCTGTTCTAAAACTTCTTAACCATCGTGCAAAGATTCTTTCTTTTACATTTGAAATAATTTAGGAGGAGCGTGAAAAAGTACTAACACTAATTATTCTAGTGTGCCACCTTCAGGTCACTGAAAAGTGAAAAGCACTAGGTTGTTAATCTGTCGCCATGTCCAGTACGAAACTTTTTTTTTTCTTAATCATATTAAGCATAATTTTGTTGAGATTATAATAGATTCCAAAAATGAGACAAACATCACTCCAATTTGCAAGCATCTTGCCAAACACTGTAGAATGACTGCAGCCTGTCAAATAAATAACACTGCTGACTCTCCACTCCTTGTAAAATGTGGAAAGAGAATGATGTCACAAGCAGCGGGAAAAGCAAAATACAGTCAGTATTAAAGATTTTATGCAAGTAGAAGTATGTGGTTAAAATCTTTGAATTTTCTAAGTTAGAACGTTTTGACAGTTTTTGCTTTAAAACATTTTTTTTTTCCAAACTCTGAATAAGTCTGCATATATTTAAATGGGGTTTATATCCAGCTTGCTTCTCGAATGAAAGAGCATTGAGAAGGAATAGCATGTGCTGACAGATTTCTTTAGCAACAGAAGAATAACAAAAAAGGAGGAGGGGGGGAAACAATTGTAACTTTCCTGACACAAAACTTGGACTTGCAAACAAGGTTATTTTGTCTTAGATTGTAAATATGATACAGATTTCTAGACTGAAGTTTTCATTCCCCAGAAGAGGATAAAAATCAGTGACTATGAATCCTGATGACCTAAGAGGATGATAAGGAAGACAATTACGAAAAAGAAAAAAAATACAACCAAAACCAAAAATTGGATACAGGCTAGCACAATGCCTTCGGAGCTTAAATGTTACAGGGACAAAGTAAAAAAGCTCAGATGACCTGAGGCCTTTTCACTGAGAAGATGAACTAGGGTGGATAAAAACACTGAGCAACTATGAAATAGAAAAACGAATGTCACAACTACGACTATTTCAACAACCAGCCTCAGTGGTTTGAAGAGAGACAAATACATTATTCTGGATACGTGAAAGTAGTCTTCCTGTATAATTTGTACTATTTGCTGAAAAATATCATAATTTTTCCCTCTCCTGTTAATATACATCATTATTTTTTCCCAACAGTGACAACCATACAAAAAATTAGTATCTTATCTTTCGTATTTCCCCAACCAACACTGCTGAGAGATCGCAGTAGATATAAAACCCAGACATGATAGTTTTATTATCCCTCTTCCTTGTCCTTCTCCATCACAGTGTCCAAGGAACAGTTCTTAACACCCGACCTCACCTCTGCATCTCCTTCACTATTTGCTGGAACTCAGTCCTCCTGCAATTTAACAGCAAAGGAAAGAATCGAATTTTCTGATGATCAAAAGAGAATTCTCTTACTCTGCAACTTAATTCAACTATGGCTTTCATGTCCTTTGGGTCTTACCTTCGGATCATGAATGACCATACAGTAATTTAAAATTTCAATGGCAAACAGACTTTTATATAATTTAATTACATTACACAGTAGAAAATATATTTCTTTTCAAGCACTTCTGGACTATATAGAACATTTAAGGACAGATACCTTTTAATTACATGTATCCATGTTTATTAGAAAACATCAAACACTGAAAAACTTCTGCATTTTAACGTACTAAGTGGAGACCAACAAATATCTTACTATAGCACAGCACCTGTATTAGAATCTAACTTTTATCTAACTTCCACAAAAGCTCACTTTTCATGCTCGAAACTGGCTGTAGACACAATTCTCACATACAGCTCTTTTCAAATACAAAAAGCATATTGATAAAATACTGACAGCAGAATTCTCAGCCTCTAGGTCAAGTTGTCACCCTAACTTATAATCAAAAAATATACAGCACATAAGAGAATATCCATTGCTTTCATCCAACTTTCAGCACCATGGAAAAAAATACATTAATCTAACCTTTGTAGTAATTTCTTTCAAGAGCAGAAAACATACAGAACATTCCAGTAATGCACACTGCAATGACCATATGCACCACAGCCAACAACCTATTCCATGTACTTTGCTGTTGTAACAGCTTATCAAGAGAGGAATAACATGTCTTCTTTGTATTTACAATACCACAGATTCAACAGGAGTTGCCATGCTTCCTTCCTTAATCAAACCAGTTTAAATTTCCCCAAAAATTAAAATGAATAATAATAAAATTTAATGAAACTTAATATAACAAGGTATTATATAATTTGCAGTATTTCTGAAAGAATGCACACAAGTCTGTGCTTTTATTTTTTTTTTTGAGCATGCAAAAATAAAAGGTGTCTGGATATTTCTTGCAGATCTTGACTATTTCCTAGTCAAGCTGCTCTTGTCTAGGACTTACTTATCCAGAACATAATTCTGAAATTTGGAGTAAAAGGAAGGCTTTTAAATCACTCTTACCTTCATCTATTGAGGCTTCACTACTGTATCCATCATATTCTGCAGACAGGGGACTATATTTTTGTCTGGTTTCCCATATATAGTTTTTTTGCTGTCTGCCATCCACCACTGGCAGCCTGGAACTCTGGGTTCTAGACAAGGCCTCATGATATTTACCCAGTGCTTCATCTTCACTCTCAGATGATGAACCATGCTGGTCTTTACTCATATAAGAATTGTCTGTTTGAATAAAATAAAGCAAATCGACTACAGCTCAAAATAGAATACAAGAAAATAACCATAAAAGGTTATCATTGAAGATATTTAAGGTATTTCATTAAGAAATTTTCATTTAAAATTCTGTAATATTTTAAAAATATTTTGTTGTAATTATAAGCATTATGTGATTTTGTAACTGGTGAGAGCTATTTTCATTTTCTAGAAAACCTGAAAGATCATTAAGCCCCAAATACCCATTCTAACACTTATTCAACAGAAAACTGATCAATTCTTGTAATGCAGCACACACTGACGTACTTGAAACCCTTCATTAAGCAGGAAAATGCATTTGGATACCTAACATATCAAAAAGGCAGCTCCTGATCCTACAATCCCAGCTGATTCTTGCTGTGAGCATGTAGCAAAGCATAGAAATGAAACTGATTTGCCAAGAGAAGCCTACAAAAAAATCGTCTTAGGATATTTATGCCAGTAGTGCTTGAACTCATAATAACAAATGGGAAAGAAAATGCTAGTGAAAGATGTTTGCATGCACAATTTTATTTAACTTACAAGAAATGGCCCCTTGTTCAATAACTGAAATTAATGTGGATTCTCACTGCAGACATCTGGCAACAGCAGAAATTACATGGAAAAAAAAATCTATCTAGTCAATTCTTTTACACCAGCTCGTCTATAGTGCCCACTCCTGTGGCTAACGTTTTCCAACTACATCTCAAGCGTGACTCCCTCCCACAAACCAAAGATTCAGCTGCATATTTATTGCTGTAAAAGGAAAGTTTCCTCCTTCCTCTTCCAAACTTCAGATGGATTCCACCCAAATTTAACATGCTTTGCAGAGGTTCTGTAGATCTCAGACTCCAACAGGCATTAAGAGATTTCATGTAAACTCAGTAAAGGTCAGCATGACCACTACTCAGTGAGCAAGCCTACAGCATATGATTCACCAACAAAGTTCCATTACTGGCAGAGCTTTGGGATACCCATAATGCTGTTTTTCAGCTCCGGATTCTGTGAGGGAATGTTTTTTAACATGCTATCCAGCCACACTCAACCACTTCTCTCCTCCCTGCTTTTAAGACTTCTTCCCAGTTCCTGTCCTTAGCTCTAGTTCTGCATTTCCACTCCCATTAGTCTCTGCCTTCACACCCAGTCAGTCTGGCTGAGTATTCCTACCAAAGGAAGATTCAGATTACTCAAAATTCAGCCATTTAAAATTCAAGCAACTCAATGTATGCCAGCCATGTAGGCCTCTTCTACAGTCAAGTGTTTGCCTCTTACTACTACAGAGGTCCATCCTTCCTACTTTTAGGTAAGCCTCTAGAGCAGATGAATAAAATCACTTCCCATCAAGGTCTTTTTCTCCCTGGTACTCATACAGAAAAACCTATGCTATAAGTTTAGGTAAGACATCTTTTGGAAAGTTACATTTATATGAGTAGAATCATATCCTAAGTTCCTGCTTTCCAGTCCCATTGCTGTCACCCATCCTACTTCAAATCACAATCCACTGCATGCATCACATCGTATTTGTTCAGGAAGTTTGTGTCCTCAGAAAGGACACGTTTATTCTCAGTTCTTCTGTTCAAACTTCCAGTGTCCCTCAGCAACCACAAACATCAAAGGCAGGATAAGACCTGCTCTGTTCTTCAACCCCTAAAATGAAGCATATGAGTGCAAATGGGATGGTCAGTGAATTTAACAAGCAAAGTACAAGAAGTGTTTACCATGTCTTTTCAAAAAGCAAACTTTCTAAAAATTTACAATTTCATCAAACTTTGGTGTTTTTTTTCATAAAAGAACATGGGCCTCTCTGACACAGGAAAAGTGCTCTCCCACATTTCAAGTACAAATTCCAATATACAAAGGTGACAAAACATCTTAGTAAAGCTGATGTGAAATCTACTTATTTTGTTGCACAAATATCCAGCATGTTTTTCCCATAATATATTTTCAGAAACAGCTAAAGATTTTAAACTATAACTTGAAGGGGGAAAAAACAAAAAAAAAAAGAAAAACCAAACCAAAACAAAAGAACCAACACGATCTCCAATAGAAATAATGCCTAATTTCATCACAGTTTTTTTCAAATTTAGCACACAATTTTAGGGAACTGAAAATAAGGTCTTGAAATGGAAAAAGTCAGAAAATCTTAACTGGATATGGTGCTATCAGCTCTACATGCAGTGTGTACATAATCCTAATTTAGTATTTATACGAAAAATGCTGCCTTAATAGACTGCTAATGAGTAACTAGATCTTTCAAGTCTAGGCTATCAATTTTAATCCAAGCCTAACAGATATGATTCTTCCCATTGTATGGATGCCTACAAAGCAAGTTCAATTTCACTGATCACTTATTGAAAATATCACACCAAGCAGGATATATTCTGGCTAATACATTCAGTGCAAGAGGTTGCCCAGAAAAAGGAGTCTCCTTTGCTGGTACACAGAGTAAAATTTTGTATCTCATACGGCCCTCAATAGGTTGAAACCTGCCAACTTGGAAACTTCTGCAGATTTCCACAACTATAATTAAAGCAGAGCATACCAGGACTAAAATATAGTGCCAGACAACAGTATTAGATGCATCCTTTAGCATTGCAAGAAATGTATTCACAAATATGAAATTAGGTTCACTAATCAGCCTGCATAAAGAATGGAACAGTAAAAAGCATGATAGCAACATGTTTGAAAGAAGAGTTGAAAGTTATGTCTCTAATAATACACTGACTTTTGTAAGCATCCAGAAGTTCTCAGGGATACCTGTTATTTTTTTCTCCAGTTCCTAGCATAAAAGACTGAGAATGTGAAGCAAGACCTCTTCACAGGACTTAAAAACCTCATTAAAGTTAAAACATAAGCTATCCATGCAAATAGTTTTTTAAATTAACAATGCAAATTTGTTTCAGATTCTTGGGGAAAAATAGCTTCCTGTACATAAAAAAAAAAAAAAAAAAAAATCTAAGGGTTTTATGCCTCCCCTTGTCACTTCTCATTTGACTTTTATATCTTAGTTGGAAACTTGCCTAAGAGAATTCAGGTTCTTATTAAAAATTTTGCTTTATTTGCCTAACACGGGTCATGAGCAATTGGTACACTGTTGAAATCTATTAATTTGCTTATTATGGGACATAAAATGCCATTTTTGAGAGAGAACACAGTTTACAGATATAGTATTACATAAAGAAATAACAGATAAGATCATAGTTATCATGCAAACATGGAAAACACCTTCTAAACCAAATTAAAAAAAACCAACCAAACAAAACCAAACCAAAACCCAAGAAAGCAAACTGAAATTTTCAGATAAGGGAAAACACACACACTGAAGAAAAAAATGTGTATCTATTATGAAATCATTCATTTCTCTGCAGAAACAGCACCTCTGGAAAAGCCTGTGTTGCTTTCTAAAACTTTCCTAGGCAGCTTGCAAAACTACTGTGTAAAAATGCAAGGTTTTACTTCTTACTGTTATTTCAACTGTTATTGCAATCCTCTTATCATATTGTTTAAGACTGGATGTTAAAGACGACACACACAATATTCCATATCAACAACACAGGTTTTCTTTGAAGACTACAACTTTAAGACAAGCCTCATTCACTTTTTCTATACTTAAAATCACTTAATAGCCATTTCTCATTGAGTCTTGTGTCTTGAAATCATTATCTTACATATCCCAGAAATATTCTGAAGATCTACTGTAATGTAAATGCAAGAGAAGTTATTTATCATCTTAGCACATTTTATGCAATGCTTTTAAAATAAACAAAATGAAAACCACATTCACAGAACAAGTATTAATTAATTAATTCATAGTTTTCAACAGAAACCACACAAGGCACTGCAGAGAAGGTAAGAAAAACCATATAGTAAAAAAGTGAAGTTAGAACATAGGAAAGCCATTTATTAATCAATTCCTTTAAGTAATAGTTTCAAAAGTAATTAACTTCCAAGAAATATCAAAATAATTAGAGAGTGAAGCACTGAAAAAAACAAACCTACTTTCATCCACAGGCAACACTATTATTAAATGTGTAAATTAGGTGAAAAAAGTAGGAATTATCATAAGTTTCAGGAAAGGTTGAAGAATGCAGTTTGCTAACAGACTCCTCACCTTTTCCTGCTGTCTTCTTATTACATAGCTCTCTCTCTAATTTCTTTGAGTTTTTCTTATTACCATCATTTGCAATTGTAGTTGACATACTGTCTTCATCCTTTGAGATGAATTTTCCTTTTCTGTCAAAAAAGGCTTCCGACTTCTTTTCTTTGATTTCATTAAGGCAACTGGGGTCGTCATTATGCATCTTCTTCAAGCTGGAATCTGGTAATTTTTGCTTCTGTACTTCAACAAGTTTTGTTTCTAAATCTTGGGGAACATTCATACTACACACTTGATCAGAATCCTTAAAATTGACTCCAGGTGACTGTGATTTGATTTCTCTATGCAAGTGATTCTTAGAATTATCCGATACTGCATATAGACAATTATCTTGCTCCTCAATAGATTGTTCCATGGTAAATTTGTTACTTTTCAGGTGACTATCCCTCAAGAACTTATCATTTACAATAGACTCATTTCCCCCTACTGCTTCCCTTTTAAAAGGTCCTCCTACAGACTTCAAAACCTGAGGTACTTCTGTATAACTGGAAGGATTATCATTATCTGTGCCTTTTAACTGGCACTGATCTTTGTCCAAGACATGGTCAGATCCTCCAACTTGACTCGTACGTTTTTTTACAAAATCTAATGAATTAGAATTATGAGTCTCTTTGTGTTCTGCAACACCTCTCTTCACTTTCATGCTAATTTCCTGAGAATGAGTTAATGGCGGTGTATGTTCCTCTCTCCCTTCCACAGGTTTATCACTCTGCATTTTGGAGCTCTCATCTTCTGCACGAAGGCCATTTATCATGCTGGTTACTTGTTCTGTTACTGAGTCAGCTACAGTGTAGCTGACCTCTCCAACAACACTGGCCAGATCATCCACAGCACTGCTCAGTGTGTCCACCAGGGAAGACACAGAGGGAAGGCTCAGATTTTGGTGAAGGTTTTTGAAAAACGCCATTTGTCCAGCCTATTCAGCAACAACTTTTAATAATGAAAGGTCCTCCGTTTCACAAACAGATCATCTCTGTTTCTCCAAGTTCAACTTCAGAGCTATTTGCTTTTGCTATCTCAAAAATCAATATATTTACCAGGGGAAGTTGCAGCTTTCCTCTTTCCATTCAATGTGGATTGAAAATAATAAGAAAACAGCTAAGTAAATACCTTGAAATGAGGCCATAATCAACCAGCAAAACCATAGTCTTTCATCAACTGCAGCACCAACTAGCCATAAAAAAATTCATTATTTTCAAAAACCAGACAACTGTGTGAGGTGGAATTTTTTTTTTTATTCTAACCTGCAAAGAAGAAGTTGTAAGTTAAATTATATCCTTTCATCGATGTCACACTGAAACAAGTTTTTAACACAACACAACACACATGATGAAGACTTCTTCACCCCAAAATATCTGTCATCTTTAAATAAGGTAAGGTATTTTGGAATATGAAGATTTGTTTTGTAGCAAAAAAAGAAAGTTAATATGACAGACTTAATTTCCAGGGGAAGAAATTTTTTTGTCTCCAAGAAAATTGAAAATAAAAATTTAGCTCCATATTTTAAAGAGGTAGAAGGGAAGAAGACCTCTCCAATTTCCCATTCTGTTCCCTGGTGCCTGTCTCTTCTCTCAAGTCAGCTAACAAAGCCTGTTCAATTTCCACAGCACAAAAGTAGAAAGGGGTTATTTTACCAACCCTCAATATCTTTTTCAAGGTCTAAGTTTCTTTGTTACACACGATCCTTAAAGACCTTGTTGTATTAAAAGTATTCAGTAATTTGTTAGTCAGAGATGCTTTTAACGTTTTACTTCTTTAAAATTACTTTCCAGGTTAAAAATGCAAGACCTCCAAAAGTTCAGTGAAGGATTTTAATAAGCTGAGTGAAAACCCAATAATCCATTCACAAATTTACTTGAAATGATTTAATTTCACACAATTATGGAATGTTTAAAATGAGTTCAAGAGTATTCTCATAGTACAAGAGAAGTAACTTCCCATAAGTAAATGTCAACTCTTTGGTTATATAGCTGTTGAATTTCTGTGGCTCGTGGGCACAAAGGTTTATTCCTTTCCAGGTATTGCAGTCACAAGAAAAGTAAACGCTGTTGTGTTGTTACATCCTTGTAAAAATGTGCATTCTTATAATTAAGTTCAGTACACTGTATGTCAAATACTTACAAAGTTTATCTTGTGAATTCTTTCTTGTAGTGTATCCTGAATCGAGATCTGGGAAACCACTAACATTTTCAAAACACATCTTCTTATTAATATATAGGAAAAGTAGCAACATGAGAATAATGAACACCCCAACTGCAGACAGGAATCCAATTGCTTCAGGAGATACTAAAAGAAACAGAAAAAAACACATTTTTCAAAATCTTGTAAAAATTTGTAAAGTTGTAATATTACCAGAACTGATCATCAATAAATACCTCTAAAGTTGCAAATATATATGCAAGATATAACTAAAAAACCACCATTTAAATTTGAGTTAATGCGTAATCATCTTTTCAAAGAACAGAAAAGCATCTGGTCCTAATCTTAAGGGAGGACTGACCCTTTGAGGAAGAGGTTCTGCCAGAGTGCTGGACTCCGTAACAAGACAGAAAAATGGGGAGATTACCAGAAGATGTCAAGGCTGATGATTTCTGATGGAATGTCTGACAGAGTGAGCACTGAAAGGGAGCTAACAGCAAGCCCTCTTCCTGGAAGGCGATGGAGGTTTGGTTACCTGGACTCAAGGACAACTCTGAGATAGTGCTGCTGGGGAGGGACTGAGCCCTTGCTTTGTCAGTCTGTTATGCTCAGCACCTGGCTCCTCTTCCCTTAGGGATCAGCTGGCCTGCACTGCTCCCTGACAACCAGGATTCCGTGTGAGCAAAAAACGGAATGAGAAACAGCACATATGTTCACTTGCATATGAACCAGAGAGAGCTGCATGGAATAGAGATAAAGCACACTTAATCAAAACCAGGTAGAGGTAAAAGAGGCCAAAGTAGGCTGACGTGTCTTAGAAACCATGTAAAATAAAGAATATGTAATGGCTATTAAACAGGTAACTGAAAGGGAATATTGGCGATTTTTGACAGGGGTAGAACCTTACAAGTCCATCAGCATCTAGCAACATCAATAAGACCATTTAAGGCCAAGATTACCAAGGAAAGGGTTTTAGAAATATGAAATCTGCAAATGGATGTAGCAAATTGGAGCAATGAGGAAAGAGCAATTAAGGGGCAGCTTGTTTATTTGAAAGCAGAGTGGGTAGAGAAAGGGATATAGAAGGGCAGGAAAAACAAGCGTCTAGAAATGTAAGACATAATGAACTTCCAAAGGCAGAACAAGAACAAAAGTGGGCAGATCTTTTGAAAGGAATGCAGATGCCCACAGACCCTAACGAAGCTGAGCTGCTTCATTAATAAAAGTTCAGAAGAAAGACCCATGGGAAACCCACTCAAAGTGAGAAGTTAAAAGGGTTACAGAATTGGAGATTTGTTACTAACCGGGGTGAGAAGCTAAAGTGAAGGTTATAGAACTGTAATTCCAAAATAATGTGGTGTGATTTATAAGAAAAAAGTGTTAGAACTCAATAATTACATGCAATTAACAATGGTGTAAGGCATTATAAAACTGTGATACCTAATGGATTGCTGATTAATTAATTCATCTGTTAATTGTCTATTAGTAGTGATCAATTAAGAAGCATTATAGCCTCAGTTATGTCTCAAACCTACATTCTAAAGAGAGAGAGTAAGACCTTGAGGTAACAGACATCTTAAGAGTGGTTTTTGTGGCCACAATGCACAGACGCGCATCTTTCAGGTTTGAACCCAACTGCACTCATTTGGATGAAAGCTAGGATTTTGTGTATCCCTTTATTCCTGCTGATTTTGCTAGACTCTCTACTCACCACCATAAATCCCATTTGTGATTTTTTTTTTAATTTATTAAAGATTTATGAAGATTTATCAGATTTATGAATTCTGTTTGCCAAGATCTTGGCACTTCACTTTAGGACTACAATGCTGCATGGCAACATTTTTCCCTATGTAAAAAGGAGTGGGATTACAGAAAAGTTGGCAACACACTCTGCATTCTTTGAGATGCAATACGAAAGAACAAGAGGCAAGAGTCCGAAATAACTACAAGAGAAATACCAGTTGGAGATAAGGGGCAAAAACTCCAGAATAAGAGGGATTTATCACTGGAACAGATTGCCTAGATCAGTTATAGAATCCAACTTTAATGTTACCCCTGCTTTGAGGAGGGGACTGAACTGCAAATTACTTTCCCAGGAGCCTTCCAAATTAAATCATTCTCTGATTCGACATATGCCCTTTGTAAATCTGGGCTCATACATCTATGTAGAAGTGCTGACTGAGAAACACATGCAGTTCCACGAACTCCTCAGTTCATTCTGCAGGATGACAGGAACATTTGGGTCTGTGGTGCTGTTCTTCAATTATTATACAGGTGCCTTTCAAAAACTGAAAGATCAAAAGAAACGTGCCTTCCACCATCTCAAATGGATTGGTCAGACTTGCACTTCTGTTTTGAGCTGGACATCCAGACCAATCTGAAACTGTGAAAATTATTTTTGCTTCACTTTTTAACTCTGACCAGAAGAGATCACATAACACTGTGTCCACAACCCTGAAAACTTTCCCATGAAACGCAACTTCCTAATAACTTCAAGTGAGACATCTTGTTTGTTATAAGCAGAGCAACAAGGTGAGAAAAGTGAAATTTTATTGTGGAACAGAGAGGAAAGCCAGCTAGTTTGTTGGTTGGGGGTTTTTTTAATATTTTCATTATCACGAACAAATAGAAACAAAAAAATTTGGCATATGACAGGCGTTCATTTGTCATTTGTCAGGCGTTCCCTTTTCATGGAATCTTACTACATATGGGAAAACTCTGAGACTTGACAAAAGCCTCAGTTCATTTTTGACCACAAAGTTTAACAGATGACATCTCCCAAGGTTCTGCTGCCAGTAGGCATGCTCCTACCCCTCCCAAGACTGCATATGGATAACTGAGAATGTCTGGGGCTATTGGAACAACACCCAGTTTTCTTTGAATTATTGGTCCTGACCCAAATGAGACTAGAGACTGGGCCAAGAGCAGAAGATCTTCATTCTTCAATGAGTTCCAGTCCCTAACACCTATCAAACATAGAGGCAGTAGCAGGAAAGGCAGGAAGAAGAAAATGTGATTCACCAGAACGCAGGGACCAACAGAAGTGAGCGTGAAGTAGAAGGTGGCAATTAGGCACAAGTTAATGATGCCCAGTGAGGAAATGGGAAGCATGAGTTATGAAGATGGTGTAACATGGAAATGGAGCACACGGAACAAGCCAGAAACTGATGAGAAGGCAAGAAAAGAAGGCAGATTAGAAAGGCTTGACAGATAAAGATCACAGGACCACAGAATTTATCTATGAGAATAACTGCTTTATTATTGGAGCAGGCTGTCCTAAACAAGTTTGTCTGAATTCAACGTCAACACTGATTGGAGCAGGAGACTGAACTGATTTCCAGTCATGGAATGATTCACAATAAAGGACAGCAAATGTCTCCTTCTAATAGGACAGATTAACTGTGCAACAACTTCAGGGGAAAACGCTCTTGTGTACTTCACATTCGATCTTTTAAAACTGTAGGTTTAAATTGTTATTTCTTATTTCTTTATTTATGCTTATATTGCTCAGCAACCAAAGCTGCTTTGATCCATCAAAATATGTGGTTAAGGAAGTTCGCCACAACCTAAAAGTAACTTGAAAGCCCAAAGCCTTTGGGTTTTTTTTCTCCAGTACTTCCTGGATACTAATTAGTTAAAAAAAAAAAAGCACTGTCTGCAAGCTTGATAGTTCTCTATGGAAACACAGTATCTGATGACATCTTTCTGGAGTGAAAAAAGAAACTTTGGCTGATACCTAACAAAAAGAATGAAACTTTAGCTGCAGCAAGACTAATTAATTATTAATGTAATTCAGTGTGAACATAGGACTTGAAAATTGTATTTTTGTATCAATTTGCAACCGTGTAAAGAGTCTTAGAATACTTGTTCACAGATTAAGTATACTATCAAGTTGAACTCCTGTAGCGTATTACCATTATAAAGCCAGGAAACAAAAAATTGTACTTCAATTTTCCACATGAAATGTGTACAAATTCCCATCTATGAATACAGGTTTTATACATCACATTAATCCTTCAATTAGTTTCTCACAGTTGAAGTGGCAAGCAGGTAGACTTCGTAGATAGAGAGAAAAAAAAGTTCTTTTTTGCATATAAAATACATCTGTGCTACATTCAGCACCAGAATTATTTTGATTCAAAACACATTGTCATAAACTCTGACTTGTCTGGGCATTAATTGTACCATGAAATGCATTTTAAAAACTCTCAGAGGTTCCCAGTGGTTTCTTCTACCATCAGAAACGAACAGAAAAGCATTACTTTCTCAAAGTCACATTTCAAATTCAAATGCCCTACTTTGTGTGAACTTCATAATTATTCTCAGTTCTTAAGAAAAACAAAAATGAAAGTTTGAATTTATGAATGAATTTATGTTTGAAATTCATAATAATATAACATGGTTTTAAAAATACTAAAAGAACAAATATCTTCCTACAAAGTCATTAGGACTAATTGAACTGCTGGCTATGGAAACGGCATAGAAAGTTATACTCATTACAGAAGCATTAAATTAACATAACTTTAATTCACTTTTATTATTGTCATCACTAGAATCAGCATTATTAGAACACAGAAACTTACCATCTCTCTATCTTAAATATCAAATTAGCATGTCTTTCTCAAATAACTTCCCTGTTATGAAATAATTTTTCTTTTACAAAAGATGTTTCAAACTCTTCAGAAAATAACAGCATCTTTAAATAAATATCACCAAAACCAACAAAAATTCTCAGACATATTAAAAATCATTTAATATTTTTAATATTAAATTTAAAAGCATGTAATGTTTTTAATATGTATCTACCCCCAAATTGTATTTAATATCCAGTCAATTGGTTTTGGAGCTTCCACATTCCACACCACACTGCTCACTAGTACTACGTACAAAGCCACACAGTTATTTTGATGATGTTTCAATTATTCGTTTACAAATGCAATACTATCTCTTCTGTACACTAATCAAGTAACTACCAGGTATGGTGTGAAGAACCTGATTACCTTTAAGATCCTAGTACAAAAAAAAAAATCAAAATGTAAGCTTCTTTTTATTTGTAACCTGTTTAATTTTTTTACAATTTGATCCAAGATATTTTATCCTTTTAAATTCTTTTAAATAAATAGGACTGTTGTTTTGCATTTAGTCTTGAAGAAGAATTATTTTTATTGCTACTAATTTTTTACGCCATTGCATATTAATGTTACACGAAAATAACCTGTACTGTCCAGCTCAAAAATATTTTCATCCAAATGCCATTTACTGCTGTTTGTTACTTCTCTCCAACTCGCACATATTCTCAGGAGGCTGAACAGGTTACTGAACCAAAAAATGAGATTTGTGCCTTGATTGCCTCCTCTCCACACTTGAATTATTTATCTCCAAGGAGGAGGTATTTATTCCTCACAGGCAACTCGTGTCATAACAGAAAAATACAAACAAAACCCACTATGCCTCCGTCTGCTCACCAGTCTGCTGGTCTGACTGGTTCCTCGAACTGTACTTTCAGATGTGTCAGTTCACATGTAAATACTTTTTCCTCTTGTGACTAATTACACAGGATGGTCTCTTCTCTAACAGCGCAGAACTGAACCTGAAGGTTACCTAAGGTTTTGTGCTCTTTCTAAACAGCTTTTCTTTGACAACAAAAACTCAATGCATAATGTTTCATGACAATTGAGCAGTATTAGTAACTTCCTGTTTGCTGGAGTAGCTGAAGCAGCACTAACAAGTGAATAAAACCTCGTTTATCTGGATAAAATCATATACCTACAGAGGGCAATACTTTATCCAGTGTTGTGTCAGAAAACATTAAATTCTTGACTACCTGCACTTTTTACAAACATAAACTGTTTGGCAGCTGAGGTCACTATTAGAATACTTTCCCCTATAAAAAACAGGAGCAACTTTTCCAGAAAAATTGACTAGCTGATATTGCTGCTAAAAATCAATGACAATGAAATCAAAATTCTCTCTAAATATTTTATATTAAACGTGTCAAAAGACAAGATTCCAAACATATTTCCTATGCTTCCTGTTTCAATCTTTCTTCTTTCTCTCATATAAAACACTGGAACTATGTAATTCCCTTCTACGAACTTATCTATTTCTCCTATGTTGTGCCAAAACAATCTGGAAAAGTGTTTTAGCTCAACTTAACACACAATTGCATCTCATACACAAATGTTTTTAATTTTTTAGTTACATTAGGCAACATTAAAACTGAAACTTTCCTGTATAAAGATGCTGCCCCCTCCAAAACTTGCATTTTGCCTTTGTTCTGCAGCACAGACTTCTTAACCTTGGCCCAGTACTAAAGGCTACATCTGTCAGTGTATGTTAAACACACTTTATACTGCTGGTCTTATGATGTTGCTTCATTTGTGTCTGTTGCTCATGCATCTTGCACTTTGTTGTACTGCAAGTTTACACACTCTCCAGTACAAATTAAAAGCACTTGCAACATGAGCTACCTGTACTTCAACACTTTAAATACCTATATCCAGTATATTGCACCTTGAGTGACATGCAATTTCAAATGAATGTAAACTTGAAATGACAACTGAATTTCAATCCAGAATTGAAAAGAGCATTGTATTTCCTAAATTAGAAAATTATTAACAATTTTAGCAATGTGAACCTTTCAGAAGCTTTAAGGACTGATAGACTGAAATCAGGATGAAAGTGCTTATTTAAATTTCTATTTTGAATAACAATGCCCTTTAAATAGACCTTTCAAAGTAATACTGAGGAAAACAGAAAACTTACATTATCTGAAGTGATACATGATGCCACTTACGGGTTAATTTCTAAAATCTGTCATACACCTATTATTAAGCAAAACGTAAATGTGCTTGTTTACATGAGAAGTTCACTGGAATTAGCGTACTGTGACAGCTACGCTGGTCTAACTCCACTGTCACTCTTATTCCAGTGGAAACTTATCAGTAATAATAGAAATTTTTTTTATCATTTGGTTTATGTCACTGAAGGATAATATGCACTTCTACAGAGAGAAATCAGAACTTCTCCCCTTCATTCTACTCGTAAGGACTAATAAGAAAAATATATTTTAACATCTAGATTCCAGGAATTCTATCACATAGGAAGAAAGTCTAGAATTTATTTTAATTAAAAAATTCAGTTTATTTGATTTTATGATTAGCAATTAAATTACTTGACTAAATAGACATCAAATGGAGTTCATTTACTTCATAAAATACAATCACAGAATCCTAGAATACAGTGAGTTGGAAGAGACCCACAAGGATCATCAAAGTCCAACTGCTGGCCCTGCACAGGACAGCCCCAAGAGTCACACCATGTGCCTGAGAGCATTGTCCAAAAGCTTCTTGAACTCTGTCAGGCTTGGTGCTGTGACCACTTCCCTGGGGAACCTGTTTCAGCGCCCAACCACACTCTCAGTGAAGAACCTTTTCCTAATATCCAACCTAAACCTCCCCCGACACAACTTCAGGCCGCTCCCTCAGGTCCTCTCAGTGGTCACCACAGAGAAGAGATCAGTGCCTGCCCCTCCACCTCCCCTCACGAGGAAGATGTAGACTGCAATGAGGTTTCCCCTCAGTCTCCTCTTCTCCAGGCTGAACAAGCCAAGTGACCTCAGCTGCTCACAGCTTATGATAAAAATGGCTGGGTTCATCAAGTTAACTTATCATATACATAAGCGCATGAAAATACTTGTAGCAACTCTAGTACTGCCTCTGCAGATTGTCATTTCCAGGATCCTTTCCCCTTTCTTTTAAAATACCATGCTGAAACTGTCTTTTGGAGATAAATTTAATTACAGGAAAAAGAGGACTCTGGTCTCCAAAATACCACTGATCTAAGAAAGAATTTAGGAATAACTGAACTCATAGTCTGAGAAGGAGATTTAAACTTTTGACAGAAATCTTTTAATTCCTAAATCCTCATGGGCTGAGGAAGTCGTCAGCCTGCCATCCCTGCTGATTTACCAGTCCCTCAATGCCTTTTCTCTCTAACATGGAATTCATCACCTATTAAGTAATATCTTCACAACAGAAATCTCTGAAAAGAAACAGCAAAGGAAGCATCACATTGCCACTTGGAATAGACATCGATTATGGAATCATGTTGACTACCTCCAAATCCCAATAATCTGTTGCAATTACATAGCATATTACATGACTATTATCCACACAGTGGGTAAGAGAACAGAAGTAGTTATAAATTTTTTAAAGGCATTCTCAAATAATCCTCCCAAAGCAAAAGTATTAAAGACCCGTAGGGGTCTAGAGACTTGTAGTTTAGAAGTTCATACCTATTACAAAGTAGGTCTCCACTATGGGGGGAGGTAGGGGGAAACCTATGTAATCTTTTAAAACCACATTTTTCCCTATCAGACACTACAATTAACAACAAAGCACGAGACAATCCAGTACAGTAATTAACTAGGATATACAGCAAAGTACTGTGTGGTAAAAATGATTATATGAACGTGCAAACTTCTTGAGTGAAGAAATACCAGGGTTTAGATATAGCAAAGTTCTTACACAGAGAACTTGCTATGAAAGAAAAGGTACTGCCGTAGCTGGAGTTAAGTGACTCCAGCAGCTGCTGCTTTCCACAAGACTCCCAACACAAGGGAACATACAGAAGCAATACCCTGCTAAGATCAGTATTTATTTCATATTAAATTTTCTCTAATCCAAAACACATAAATACAGATTGCCTTTCCAACAGAGTGCAAAATTCAATATATATTCCAGCGATGTTAATTCTAACATTATAACTTCATTTTTATAACATGTAGCCATACTTCGAAAATATCTCCCAGGTCTACTAAGTTTAGCATTCATGGAATAACGGACATAAAATTTTTTCAAGCCTTCAGGAAAAAAAAATTTGTCTATTTTAAAGTAATTAGTGCAAAATTATAAACAGATTAATTACTTTTTTCTGCCTATATTATACAAGTAGCTTTAATTGTGTATACCTTTTTAATGAAGAGGTTTTATTCCTATCTTTAAAAAGAGAACGTGCACTTTACTTCGTACTGTCCAAATCTGAACCTCTAAATGAGCACAGAAACAACACGTATTTATAATCATAGAATCACAGAATATCCTGAGTTGAGGTTACATAATTTAAAGAAACTTGCTACCATCTGTGGCATCACCTTTCTCTTTATGAAGAACAAGGAGTTTTATCAACTGGATGACAGCAGGGAGAAAGGGGGAAAATTATTTTATTTCTTTTTCAGAAGCAATTATTTAGTGTAGACTATCAGAAAAAGTGTAAAATAACTTGAGTATCAGACGCAGTTGACTTGCAGTAAAATAATGTTTCTACTTATAAAATGAAACTCATGAATAAATACTATTTTTTTCCATTAGGATTAAATGCAGTTGGCAACTTAACATTCAGACACATGCAAATGGACAAGAATAGCTGACCAGAACATTAGAGAGGAATAGTTCTACTTAAAACATACTTCTGACAAAGCAAAAATTCATACCTTCTTATCTTTTCAAAATTATTATTACAAGTGACATTTTTCATTGTCAGCCAAAGACATTGTCTTTTTGCAACTTCTCTTTTGCATATTAAAGAGAGCACTTCTGTTCCATTATTAGTCACAAAGTCAGTTTGCTGAATAGTTTCCTTTGTTTGCAAGACTGCCACAACAATAGACAGAAAAGAACATCTTGCAAAAGAAAAAAGAGCTTAAAATAATTTTTAAACATCTGTGCAACTCAGTCCTTACTCAGATACTCAATCTACAATTCCATGAATTAAATACATAATACATTGCTGAGTTAGAAGTATCACTTTGCATTACTTTGAGAGTAAACAAATGAACAAGGGTGAAACACCTGAAAGTAACATGGCCATGTATTTTCTCTTTTAATGTCACTTCCATGCCATCCAGTGGATATGATACATACCAGAATATATTTAAGAGAGGTCTTCTTCAGTAACAGCTTAACATCATAAGCACTCATCTCAAGTTTGACTTGTCTGTACAAATAGAACTCAAAAACAGCCTTAAATAAAATATTACTGCATCTAAAAATGGCCAATTCCAAGTTGGACTTGCAGCTACAGTGCACTATACAACAAAAAAAGATATATTTTTCTCAAGTCTGAGCTCAAGTTCCCTGAATTCTTTCATGTCAATAGCAAATAACCAAAGGAACATCTTACATAACTCTCATGACTCCCTCAAAAACAGGTGTGTACTAGGAAAATAACCAGCAAAAAGGCAAACCACTAACTGCATAGTTTCAGATAAACCCTGTCACCTTCTGTCAAAAACTAAGCAAGATTCTTCTTTCCACAGCCAAGTCTTCAATTTGTATTGTCATACATTGAATACGTGTGTGTACACAAAATAAACTTGCATTAAATAATAGCAGTAAACAAGAAGTTAATTTATAATAAACCCAGAAATCTGTGATTCTTTTTTTCCAATTTTCAGAATTCAACAATGTATAAATACAAACCCACACAAACAATTCAACCACTTAACTATGTGAAACATAGGAGACAAAAATTTTAGTGCCTCCCTAATAGCTGATCATACATCTTTAAAGTTATTTTTGATAGCTGGAAAGTGACTCGTTCAGGATTTTGTAGCTATTAGATGTTACATAACGGCCACAAAATACTCACATTTTCAGGACACACATTCCCTGTATTTATGCATTTAGGAGAAGCCTCTTTAAAAATACATACAAATTAGTTTTTGAGGCTTTCCAGAAAAGCCTATCAGTCTCCTTACTCCTGATCAGCTCTTTGCAGGTTCTTCTCAAAAATGTATGAATCTGCTAAAAGGAAACCAAACAACAAAACACTATAAAAGTACTGCAATCCTTGTGCAGACCAGAAGTGAACCCAACACAGTCTCTCTTGGGCAACTATGAAGCTGTAACAACATTATGTGACATAGGTGCAGCCCTGTGCCAGACCACTGCTACACCTTTGGGTAGCAACTCTGAGTTCTGTACCAATACCATACCGGGCTCATATTTACACTAGAATTCAGATAATCTCAGATATTCAATGAGCATTGGAACCGGTACTTGCAAATCCTCGAATCTCAAAAAGCTAACGATAAATCTACAAATTGAGTTAGTTGTATTTCAGTGGAAGCATTGTTAACATTAAAAAAAAGCTTTAATGAAGCTTTTTAATGGAAATACAAACAAAAATGCAACTATTCGCAGTCTAGGTTAGTGCAGCCTAGAGTACCTAAAAATTTGAAAATAAATGTAAATTAAAAAACCTCCATGGATTTGACTAGCCTGAGAAATAAAAAAAAGTTTTTAAAAAAAAAAAGAGGAAAAGTGATACTTCAGGTTATTTTAACAGCTGAATAGTCTTAGAGCACACATTTCCTTTTTAAGGCTTGGGTCTTGGTTTTACAGCCTTCATATGAAGGTAAGAAGTTTTTATTATGTTATTTGAGCTAAATGGTCAGGTCACACAAAGCCTTTCAGACCTTTTTGTCACTTTACACATTTCATCATATGACACTCCGAAGTTCCTATTTTCCTAGCAAAAAAATGAATAGGCAGGCAAGAGAAAGACAATTTAAGAATGTGTTACTTTGATGACTAGAAAAAAAACCCAAAACCTGATCACCTGCAACAGGTGTTCTTCAAGTCATATAATCCCCATATAAATTGTAATTACATTCCATCACTTGAAACCGGAAAGTTTTCCTGTGCATTATTCACAGAAGACACATGCTTGCTTGCTTGCTAACTCTTCCCTTTTCCCTATTCAGTAGCGGAAAAATAAGATGGAACATCGTTGTTTATCCTACTAGTTGCTTCTCAACGTGGACAGACAAACAAAGCACAAATGTACTCGGACATCTATCTCTAAGAACTCCAGTTACTTAACGCTGGCTGTTTACTACTAATGTTTCTTCCAGAGGTTCCACAAGGGCACTCTAACTACAGTCACTGGGCAGTCACAGTTGCCCACCTGGCAGAAAGCATCAGAGGCTTTCAGGCAGATAGAGAACAATTTTGTCAAACACTGCACCAGCTTTCATAGCCTCACTGACCATATTCAACGAAAATGAATACCAGGAGTGCTGCAGTGTACTCTCCCGGCGCCACAGTCACACAGACACCAGTGAAAAAGGAGAGGGGCACATTGCAAACTTGCTCAGCACCAGACAGGACTATAGGAGTATCCATGTGTCAATGTGAATACTTAATTTGTCCATCCAACTTCTACAGTGTGCTCACGGACCAAAAAAAGGCCTGGCTTTCACAGCACAGCCAAGATGAACTGCATCCTGCGTAAGCTTGACATGAGTACTCAGTGGCATTAAGGACAAAGCTGGAAGGTCTGATTTGACCAGCTCGAGACTGCTGGCAGCCAGGAGTTCTCAGTTTGGAAATGCCTTCCTATTCTCAGGAGATCAGTAGAGATGTTGAGTCTGCACCCTTATCCTGGCAAGCAGGCAGGCCTGGACAACTGGCAAATAAAGCAATCCTTAGGAGCCTGGCCTTGGTCAGACAATAAAAGCATCTTGGATGTGTATCAGATGATGTAAAGTCTTAGATAAAGTAACCAAAACTCTACACAACTGGCAGATTCTTAGCACAATGGCAAGCACCTTCTGCTTTATACGTACGCATCAAGCAGGGAGATAAGACAGACAAGAATGCACCCAATCCATGCACTACAAGGAATATGGCTGGGCATAGGGACACACAAGGTTAGAATACACATGGAAACTCCTATGAACTAAAAAAGGAACCCAACACAATGTGGGTATAAATGGCACTAAGAGGATATTTCTCTTTTAATCACACTAGGCTAAATTATAACCACTAATGCTAAAATACAGTTATTTAAAAAAAATACTGTTATTTTAAAAAAAAAAAGTGTATCATATCAATGGCAAATGGAGCTTAGAATCTAATGTTTAAATATAACTTAGAACCTTAAAAAAAAGCACGTCTTTTCAATTTAACCTCCCAGCAATTAACATTAAAGCCATATAACACTGCCTCCAAGAACACAGAAGAATTGTTTTTCTTAAAATCACTACAGTATCCTAAAATAAATCAGGATTAAGAAGATTAATAGATTTTGCAAGTTTATCAGTAGGCTCCCTGAAATTCCAATGAGTTTCACAATTCAGGAAGAAAAACAGGGCCTATTACAGAAGGAATACAGAGCACTGTGTGTACTGACATCCATCAACAGAAAAACAGAGACAGCAATAAAGATGATTTTTAAAAAACAAAACCAAAGCCCAAGAAAACATTAAAAGGAAAAAATTCACCTCCCTTCCAAAATACAAATGAAGTAACAAAAAAAAGCAAGATCTAAATGATTCACAGTTTAGAAAAGCAGAGAAATGTTTTTAATTACAGTATTGTCAAACTACATACAACATTCAGTAATTCTTTTAATAGATATTTGGAAAAGATGACTTCTGACCATAAAGCTGTTTTGACCTTAACCGGTAACCTTAACTCTGAGGTTAGGCAATGTTAAATAAATGTTTTAAAAAACCTTCAAAATGTTACTAAAATCTCTAAGTGAACGCAGTGGAAACTAAGAGGACAAACAAAATTTCTTCCCACGAAGCTTGATGTGGTTTGACAATACTGTTGAGCCAGTCTAACACTTAGTTGTTGTCAAAAGAGTCTTATAGACTTCCTCCTCTCCCACCACACTTTCTTACTCCTTTCCTTTTGAAAGCACCAAGACTCTTCTGACCTAACTGTGACTCAATTCAAGCAACTAATCTTTGAAGAAACTGGGTTTTTTTTGTTCAAGGGTAGCTTTCAGATCAGAAGACAGAGATTCAACAGCAATGCTGCAGGAGGGAGTGTAGGGCTCCCAAAACAGACAGGAAACAGAAGTGTAATATCAGCTGAGCTGTTCTGTCAAGCTCCAACTTCAATCACTGCAGCTCAGCTTTAAGCTGTAACAGTTCCCTCTCGAGCACAGCTCTGTTCCGTGCTCTGCCAATTACTGGTTTCACTACCGATACAGCTGTTTTCAAAGAAGTTTGAGTTACTAGGATCTCACCTGAAATCAGAGGCAGAGATTGCCAGTCCGTTACATCAGTTGTACAAAACATCCTCACAACTTTCTATTAGTACTAAAAATCAAATCATCCTACAAATATACAAACAGCCAGGAAATACAAAATTTTTGTGGTTACCCGTCACAGTTGAGCAACATTAACAAATTCCATGTAACTCAGTGAATATTGGAGGAGTACCTTTATCCTTCTTGCACAAAATCAGATTTTACTTTGTAATTTCACTTTTTTTTCCTTTTTTTTCCATTGACATTGCCAGCATCAAAAGATTCGGCAACACAAAGGTGCAACACTAAGATCCAGAAAAGACGAGATCATAACATTAGGCAGCAGATTTCTCACCAGTATTATTCACAAGCTAAGAAGTACACTTCCACAAATCAGTGCTTACCTTTTCTAATGCAGATCAGCTCATGTACACCACAAGTTCGTTCTCCACCTATGTGGAAACAAGTAATTAGAAAACAGTAACAAATAAAATGTATTTGGTTTCTTAATAAGGTTTATAAACAGTGCAAAAGAAAGTACCAAAACTATGTCATTTAATGGAAATGCAAAAGAGTGGCTTAACAAATTTTCCATTTATACATTAAATCCTTTGGAGAGAAAAATAAATGGACCTTTGGCTTAGTATTGCTAACAGTGGTACAGTTTGAAGAGCTTTCCATTGAATTTATACAGATAAAATCACAAAAGCAAGCACTTTAACTCTAGCCACATTCATGTTTCCCAAGTACAAAACATAATTTCCTGTTGGGAGGGAACTACCCTATAGAAGGGTATCTACAGAAGAATTGTCAAAATATCAAAAATACTTGTGATATAACATAATGCCAAAATAACACTATGATTACCTTCCATGATTTAAAAAAAAAAAAAAAAAATCCTGTTACCAAAGGCTAGGTTTGCCTGGAATTACTTCTTTAAAGATTTCTTTAATTAAAAAAACAGTCGTACAGAATTTAAGATTCTGAGAATAATAAAACTGTTGCTAGAAACACCCAGCTTTTGTTTATATTTTAATGTTAGAATTACAGCTCGTAAACAAAACACCAGCACATGATATACCTAGTGAGAACAATGAAAGAACCCACAAAGGATGCAGAATACATTCGGTCAACCACGTTCACAGAGGAAGATGGGATCCAGGGATGGGACAGGAAACAAGCTACTGCTGCTAAGCCTTGCAGAAGGAGGAATGGGCAGTGGTAAACTGTCAAAGAGATTCTTTTAATGGTTTGTAGAAATTATTGGAAGAGTTGATTTTTTCTTATTGTGATCACTTTAGATTGAATACATTTACAGTACTCACAATCCTCTTCTCTCTCAAACATATATCTAAAATAAAAATATTTTGGAATGAGATGCCCTGTGGTCAAACCTCAGAATTCAAACTACATCAAACTACAGCTTCTCTTCGTTACACCCTAACACCCACTGAGCCTTCTTCCCCTGACAACAAAGGACTACAGCATATGAATACAGAAGTGAGGGGAACTGCCGAGGTTTTCACACCCAGTTCTTTGCAATCTCATGAAAATACAAAGCAAAAGATACAAAAACTCACAAAGCATCTATTCCATATGCATTAATCACTACTGGGCTCCAAACGCTTCACAACACATGAAAACAAGCTTTAGGTAACAAAATTCTTTCCATCTCAAAAATATGGAAATACATTATATAGCACTTATTACTCTCCTTTATTCCAAAATTAATGAATTTTGACATACAACAAAGCATACTATGATATAATATCAACTAACACTTAAAACTCTTAATTGATAACACTAGCAGATGGTGTTGTATAAGTTTTAAGGACACCTGTATTTGTAGTTAAATTTACACTTTAAAGAACTAACTGTATGCATACTAACTGTATGCATATATTGGAGGGAAAAAAGAATAAAAGGGATTAAATAAATGTAGTAAAACATAACTCTTCTAAAATAAAATCAAATGTCTATGAAATTAAAAAGAATCCTCATTTTCTGTAAGCATTTTTTTTTTCATATTCAGTAATGTGAAACACAAGCTTCAAAGATACTCTTGAATGGGAACTCAAGTGTCAATAAGTCTGAGGATCCCGGGAGTTTTGTACAGTCATCAACATCACAAAAGCCAGTTATAATAGCAATATGATTCCCTCTTTTCAGTGCATTCTAGAAGCTGGACAACATCATTTTCATTCAGAAACCATAAGAAAGACTAAATTAAAAAATAATAATCTGCTTTTATGACAACAAGGCATTAAAAAAAAACAATCAAAACAAAAACAGACTTAGGTAGAAGATTACAATCTTCTTTAATGTCATTGCAATCATCTTCAGGATACAAAAGAGAAACCAGAATAGAGACTGAAAAGTCACTCTCTAGTCTTCTCCCGAGAATTTCTTCCCTCGATAGTCTTACATTCAGCAGTAAGAAAATAATAAAAACTACTGAAAAAAATTAAAGAATTTTTCATTATACAGATGCCAGACAATTAAAAATGAAGATTCACCCAGAAACGACTGAGAGAAGAGAGCAGCAGTAGATTTAAATTATATTCACTGCCCTCAGTGAAACCAACCAGCTTGAAATCATATCATAAAATACTAATTTTAGGTTTGAATTCTGCATTACTACTTACTGTTTTCTAAAGAAAGAGATCTTTATTCAATCCCTTAGATGCTAAAATATGATGGTGTTCCATTAAATAAAGCCTTTACATTAATCTGCATGTTACTTTTTATTGACCACAAGACTATATAATAAACTTATACCATTTAATATGCATTCAGTCATGATTTTATTCTTTTTATTTTGTTAGAAAATGCTGAATATTATTTCTTATTTAATGGGTCTATCACTTTTTTCCTAAACTTTGCATTTGGATGAAAATCAACTGTTAAATGAAAATACATCAAGTGGCCTACATGTTTTGAAAGTAACACTGAAGAAAGTATCTTTTATATTTTAAGTTAAGCAGTGTATTGAACATATATTTTATCCTAAATTTATCAGGGCAGATTCTTTTCCCCAGTGCTCCTAAAAACTGTAGAACTAATACAATATTGACACCTTGCTTTTACTCACAGATTAACAAATGAACACAAGTTTTTTTCTTTCCAACTCCCAAAAATTCTCTCAGCTTTGAACAACCTAGACACTGAAAGAAACTAAACTGAAAATATGAAAACATTTTGCATGACATCAACATGTCAACTGCTAATTTAGCACTTCAGTCTGAAAAAACTGAGTTTGTGTCAGTTAGCCCACAAATCCCAAATGTTCAGTGGTATGACCCTCTTTAATTTTACTCTTTAAATACTATTTTTAAGTAATTGATCCTAATATAGTATTAGTTCATCATAATTTTATAGTTAATTAAAATTTAAGTTTTATTTAGACACAAATTATTATTAATTTTATTTCATCTTGACAACTAATGTGATCTCATATTTAAGATTTTAAAATTTTAAGTGAGTTTGAATATAAAACTACATAATACTTTGTCCAAAATGTAATCTGATAACAGAAACATACCCACCTGGGGACACAGAACTTTTCATAATTTCAGACAATAGAAGTAAAATGAAAAATAATGAAAGATTAAGTAATTTTAGAATTGCACATTCAACAAAAGATTTTCATTTTCTTGAGCAAGAAAAACAACCCAGTGGCCCTAAAAATCTGAAACATTCAAACATTTAGCACAAACAGAATGGCCAGATGGTTTTCAGAGGCAGCTGAAACACTTGATGAAGTTTAATTTTCTCAATTTAAGACAAAGATTTTGTATACCAAGTCCTTATTTGCCAAGATGACTATTACACCAAAGAGATGAAAAGGCGTACATCAAAGAAGATAAAGTACCTCCTGAATTTTGTATTAATTGAAAATGTTATGTCTTTCTAAAATGAGTCCACTCCAAAATGCAAAATTCAAAATTCTACTATGTTTGGACTTCAGCTGAAACTTCACTACTGGGTACTGAAAATAACTGTCTAGGAAATGTAACACTGGCATTATCATAGAGGGATTTAGGTTGGGAATAATCACTGGCACTCCCAAAGACTTCAGAACAGGACAAGGACCAGCTTTACAGGACATTCCTCTGGGTCTCGACCAACCAAGTTCTGCAATGCCCAAGATTCCATGACCTCTCCAGACACCACCGGTTCCCTCACTGTGAGCACTTCTTCCTCACAGCCAGCCAGGACTGCCCTTGATGTAGCTCACCTGCACATGAGCTACATCACTGCATGTGCTTTCACTGCACAGCTTAGGATCTCATCTCCATCTCTGAGACCTTATATAGTGAAAGGCTGCAGTTAGAGTCCCCTCCACGAATGCATTTCCTAAGTCTCTCCTCATGTGCCATGTTCCCTCCCAGCTTGGTGGCACTCTGCTGACAAACTCCAGCCTGTCATCCTCTCGTGCTGCGTTATCACAACTGGATACAGGCCAGAGGCACCTGGCTGCCCCATGAACTCGCCGTTCATCAGGACTCTCAGGGTCTTTTGTGAAGGGTTGCTCCTGTCTGCAGCCTGTAGTGCTGCACGGGCTTGGGCTTCATTCATCCTTGTTTAAGTTTCTGAGGTTCCTTCAGGCCGCTTTTTATCTTGCTGAGCACCTGCCAGACGGCAGCCCTGCCCCCCAGCTTATTAACTGCTCCCTACCTGCCATCACCCACAAACTCAGCAAGGGTACATTCCACCCCTTCAATAAACACGTCTTACAGTCTCAGTTCCAGTACCAAAACTGTGGTGCGTATAAAATTCATTATTCTTCAGCTCGGCAACAAATCCATGTTAGCAGCTGCAGCGGAACATTACACTGTATCACAAAAGCCTTTGTCTTTGGGTGTAATTTTGGGGACGTACTTTTTATATAATAAATTACTTTCCTGCTGAGGATCGTATTTTAATTAGCATTTTCATAAGTTTGGACCACGTTCAACAAATGTTTACTTAACATTTTATTCAACATTAGACAACTATTTTTTCCCTTGGCAAGCCCGTAAAATTCCAGTGCAGAACAACGATGCTGCGCAGGTTGAGTTGCACAAAAAGGGTGAGGGGCACGGTGTTCATTACAGCCCTTGAGAGCCCACCTTGCCAAATTACAGAGGAGTAGCTCCTGCTCAGGCACAGCAATGGCAAGGGACGTGCATTTCAGCAGAGCTCCTTCCCTCCTGCTCTGGGACCTCTCATCAGACACGGTCATAGTTAAAACTACAGCTCACAGGTCAGGACTGAGTGTGCAGGACCGTCAAATGAGAAAGAAACAACAAGGCTGTGCAGCAAAGGCATGGAATAGAAGTGTTACAGCGCAGAAACATAAAATGGGATACAAGTGAATAAAGCCTAACACTGTTAACGTTACTGTGTCTGAAGCATGTGGAAATACTAATGCTTCTGCTGCGAATACAAGACACTTAGAAAACCCATTCTTATGCTAAGCTGTTTCATGCAACATACTACAAATTTATCAAAAGAGACAACTGTAATGAAAGTGTTCTGGGTTACACATATCAACAAATCCACTCCTCGAGAAACTCTCATACCATGAACTGAATTTCAGGAAGAATCTGGTTTTTAGATGAACAAACAGATAACTGAAATGGAAAATAAACAAACTTGAAAAGACTTTGAAAGAACAGCAACTCTACAGATGGCATCAGTATGGTGTTTGTCCTAAAAAGGTTACATACATTTATTAGCCCATCCTCGCTTGCGGTGTAAAATCATCTCTGCATTCCTTTAGCACCTTTTTCACAATTTTAGTCTACAAATAATATTGATTATGTAAAAAAATTGAATGTTTAAAGTTGCATGCTTAGAACTAGTCAAAAAGCAAACTAAAAAGCAAACAATGTCTGAGTTTATTAGGAAAGACACAGCAAGTTAAAAAAAATAAAATTTGCTATTTTATAAACTGATTTATATGCCCGCATCTTGTATGTTTTGTGCAGTTTTGGTCTCCTCTTGGTCCCACCACCTCAAAGAATAAAATGGAACCACAGAACACACAGAGAAATGCAAAAAAAAAAAAAAAAGTCAGTGAAAACAAATGGTTTCCATATGAGAAATGACTTAATAGACTGAAGACTCTAGGACCTGGAAAAAACCACAAAAGAGAGTGGATGTAAGCAGGTAAATAAAGAACAATTATTCACAGTCTAACTCACTAAGAGAAACAAGTATCAGATTAAATTAGCAGCAGACATGTTCAAGACCAGAAGTTTTCAAGAGTAAAAGTCAGAAATCAATGTTCTGGTTTTATAATGCAAACTCCTATTGTAAAGACTGCCTTCTCCGCTAGCACCATTTAAAATGATCACTGTCCAGTAATTTCTTAGCCTAAGGATATGGTCATCTATCTTTCTCAAGAATATTTTGGTTTTGTTATCCAACCATAAAAGTAGTGACAAACATTAAACCAGTTTTCTCATGGAAGATATTTACTTTTGAATTATGCTTGTAATCAACAGAACCAATGACACTGATCAATGAATTAGCAATCAATGACAATCAATCAAGATTAGCATAGCCATTTCTGTTTCTGAAGACAGCATGGATTTTCAAAGTTGACCAAGTAATAAAGTAGAGAGGTTATTTGGGACCTTCTCTCCCATCGTGAAAATAGTATTAGCTCACCTTCCTTCCTAACCAGAATGACCAGAAACTTTTCTTTCCCTACTCTTCTGACAACTGAAATAAAATTAGCACTTAAAAAAAAAAGAAAAAAAAAAGACGAATAAGCTCTTTATTTTACATGGTTGTCAGTCAAGTACTTCTTCAGATAAGTCTTATTGATGGAAATGAAGAAATACGGTAAATATAACTAGCACAGAAACATGCAGTATAAATTGTTCAAATCAAACCTGTAATTGTTTTTTTAATAAGAACTGAAAGAAAACCAGCAGCTACAAAAGGAACTTCATTGTAAATAACAAAATTATTAAATATACATTGCCAAGCAATGTACGCTGTTATCAAATGTTCTGGAAATAAAAAGGAAGATGTCAACAACAAAAGTTGATAGCAGAAAAAGGATGAAAAATTAGCATGACTTTTAGCCAATTCCTGCATTTTTTAGTTACCACCACTAATCACTACTCTAGAGCAAAGCTTCAAAACAGAAAGTAAGCTGAGAAATATTTCTATTTTTAAAATGATTCTATGGTCCATGGAGAAAAATATACTCACAGAAATAGTAACAGTAACTGGATTTCTCATATTTCGCATAATGCAGTAAGTTTGTGATACAAAGGGAAATTACTACAAAGAATTTGTATTTAAAAAGACTCCAATTAGTAGGAAAACTGCTTAATTTAGCCTGTAAAACAAAAATAAGATGTGTGTCAGTCATACTGAACCTACCCCTTTTTACACTGAAGACCATGCTTCTCTGCAGAATGCGACCTATTAGTTCACAAACTCAACACTCATTTTCTGTCTTAAAATTAACTTTCAAAATCCTCCCAAAGTTTCCCCCTCACTCTAGAGATGGATTTACTCAGAAATCAGAAAACATCTACCACCTCCAAGAGTTAAACACGCAAAAATCAGGAGGTGCGAGGATTAACTGATAACTTGAAAACCACTTCAACTTTTACGTACAACATAGGCCCTTGGCCTTACACAGTTCCAAACCTGACGATATTCAGGAAAAAAACTGTATCAGCTGTAGATCCCTTGCATTATTAATTACAAAAGCTGGAAGAATTATAATTGAATTAGGTTGAAGAGAAAAGATGACCTAATAGTTAAAACAGCTGAAAGTTCTCTGGAAGACAGCAAGACTCTTTCCTCTCAGAGATCTCCTGTATTTCGATGGGCAGTAATATAAGCCAACATCTTCAGTCAGGTAGTGGCTGTGCATTTGCTTTCCTGTACACCCATCTTGAACGCCAAGAGTTCCAATTCGCAAAAGTGCTAAGCACTAAAAACGAACAGAATTCAAAAAGAATTTCACTCTGAACACATCATCTGTTCTTATATTAAATATGATTGTTTCACCTCAGCCAACAGGGAACTTATCAAAAAGAAGTGTGTAGAGCATTAGAGGTTAGATGTCTTTTTTGAAAAAAAAAGGTGATAGAGACCTAATGGCTTTCCTCATTTCAATGGATTCAACATTACAGCAATGATGGTGTAAGACAAATTCAACAAGGAAAATGGTGATTTTGCATATGGCACAAGGTTTTACTGTCATCAGCAAATAATGAAGGGAATCACCCTTACAATGACAATATGAGGCATCCACTGAACAGTTTGCACTACAGACAGTGGACAAGTACAAGGCAGCATTAAACCAACTCTGTGTGGTTGATCCAATCTGGTACCCTGGCATGTGATCCACCCCACAATAAACTAATGTGTTTAAAAGTGGGCCTAAGTACAAAATACGTCCTCTTGTGTTTAGGCTTTATTTAATACTGATGCTGCTGCTCAACCCCTGCCCTGGCTGCACCAACCTGAATTCAGAAGCACTACTGTCAATTCAGATGAGCACTAACTCGAGGATCTCCATGTCATCTTACACCCTGCTAGTACATCCTGCAGTGATACCTCAATATCCCAGGTAACTAAGAAGTCAAGATAAAACTGTTCCCCAAGCCAGATTCAACCTACAAGACACTTACGATACTCCTACCTAACTGTAAGCAGCTAATTGCTCCATTGTTTCCTTTTCTGGATTCTGGAAATTTGCAACTAGGCATAGTTTTCACGTAACCTATATGAAGCAGTGTTTCAAATCTCTTTTTGTATCCACAAACAAAAAGTAGGTTCATTCAGTAATTTTTATCTTTGTTTCCCAAGGAAATGAGGGTTATATAATTAAACTGCTCGTCTCCTGCCCCATCCTTCTATTGTGTACTATTTTGTCTTCGATTCGCTGGCTAATTTAAGACAAAATTGACAGAAAGTTTTAAGAACTTAATACATTTAGTATTCAACATTTTATAAACATCACCAGTCAAATACAATGCAAACACAGACCCCATTAAACATGAGGACAGCCCACTGGCCAAAAAATCCCTGCACAGCACACAGAGCTGCAGATGCCTGCTCTAAACCAAATACCTGGCAGATGAGGAAAGAGAAGGGGACAATCTTGTCAGAAGCATCACAGAGATAAGGATACTTCAGAGAAACTCAGGAGATGCAAGAACAAAATGATCAAAAACCTAGATACGTGGCAAGGACCTTGGCCTCTACATCAGGAAGAAGTGTTAAACTGAAAGGATCACAGGGGAAAAATGTGGGAAGCATGTTCATTAGTCTCACTACCAATAACTTATTAGATGACAGCATCAAGGTGTAATTCTTTCTTCTCTACTAGATTCCTCTTATCTGGCTGGTGCGTTATTCTCTTTAATACAATTTCTCAGTTCTTAACACTAAACTCCTCACAACGTAAACCACAGGAAAGAGTTTAAATTTGAAAATAATTAACTTGTTCTGAAAAGATTAATGTCTAGATGTATTCCCCTCCTTGAGAAACATAAACTTCTGTATAGCCTGTACTACATTAGAGCATTCAAGTGTGGCCCAAAAATATGGTAAAAGTAGATTCGAGAGGCTACGCAAGATATGCAATTCTGCCTTAGGTTATAAAGTATCCCACCTGCGACCTTCTACGTTTCTTTTCTCTCCTCCATGCAGTGCAGTGTGGTTTCCATTGCTAGCTCCTCACCCAGACCTCAATTCAACAGACCTCTCTTAAGATGCCAAAGCTTTGCTATTGCTCAAAAGAGGAAAAGCAGCACAGACAAATTAAGTTAATGCTGCCATAAGGATCCTTGCCACAGCAATGCTGAAGGGTTCTCAGAAGCGACTCAACTTTCTCCCCAGTTCCAGCAAACTGCCACAAGACTCCAGGACTGGGCAGCTGTAGGTGGGAGCATTTTAACCTCGGACTGCCTACCAGTCTGGTCTTACTACTGCTTTCAGTTTGGCCTTACTCTCTATCGTATTTGTCACCTTCCTGTTCTGATACTCTATTTATTAGATTAATCTTTCCCTGCAAAAAAGTGGAAATGTTAAGCAATAAATTACCTTACATCATAAAACAGAGCTCCTAGCTAATACTAATTTTGTTTTGGGAGATAACTACACAGAAATAACAACCGCAAATACTATTCTTCAATCTCATTTGCGCCAAAACTTTTCCAATTAGGTTGTTCTCTGTTGTTTCCTCATAAATCTGAGATTGCCTGACCTATGCAAACTGTAACCTGATGTCTTTATAAAGAAATACAAAAGGAACATGTTTTAACATGACATTAACTTTCTAAAGGAAAAGATGTAATTGTTCCTGCAATCACTAGATGAGGGCTTTGAACCTGATCACATGAAGAATACTTGTCTTTTAGAAGTCTGTCAGTGATCATAACAAAGCATTGACACTGACAAAAAGGGTAATGGCCACTGGCCATGGCCAGTGGCTCCCTGGTTCTCTATAACACTTGATACAGAAAAGCCTCACTTTTACAAAAACTTTGGGGTTTACTGTTAGAACTGCTGTCAGCTGATATACTGACAAAGTGACATAGGAAATAGTACTTAGAGATTTTTAAGAACAGCCAAAAGCAGGTAACAAATTCTATTTTAACTTGAGCTCTTTTCATTTTGTGCACCCTTCATATCCATGTCCTGCTTCGAAGGGGTTTTGAACTATTTTATATTAGTTCTTCAAACAGAAGTTTTCAATCTTGCTTAATTCCTGTGCCTCTACCAAAAAAAAAAAAAAAAAAAAAANAAAAAAAAAAAAAAAAAAAAAAAATTAAAGAATCTGGCCAAATGCTGTGTCTTTAAAACTGAGCAAAGTATTTTCTCTGTTTACTTAAATACATTTACAAATTTACTTGGACACAATGCAAAATCTGTATTTTGACAGTTTAGACTAGAAATCCCATGGTTTCATGCCAACTTCAAGGGTTAGTATTTAACCAAATCAAACTCATATTTTTAAGCACTGCTGGCCAGAACACAATACTGCTAAACAGTACAGTCAAGGCAAGGTACTGTTGCACACACAGGAGGGAGAGAACATCAAGATAATCAGCTATTCAGTTGAATACAAAGAGGAGGATGCATGTCTGCTACAGACTACAGCAGAAAAATACATTGCACTTGCTATCTTCAGGAAGACACCCAGCAGACCATTTTCATGATTGGATTTTTTTTTTATCCTGCCTCTGCATTTAACTGTAAACTATGCACCCAATTTTCTCAAGAGCTTAAGTCCCATTTTGAATATTTCATATAAGTATCTACAAGAGTTGGGCTATTTCTGAAGTCTGGCCATAATGAAAAGTGTTGCATTCTTTTCAAAGGCTAGATTGCTTTACTCATCCATGATTATTTGCTTTAACTTTTAAGAAGTAATACCCTAAATCCTCTGAAAATATTACACATGAATTTCACATACTGGGAATATTTTCAGATCTAACAGATTCCCACAGATTTCTGGGATAATGCTGCTTAAAATGAAAACAGAGACAGATTTTAAAGGACTGATAATTTTTTTTTCTTTCTGAGCTCGAGTTATGTAAAAAGTCCAGACCCAGCAGAAATTTTTTGCTATCTTCTTGATAATATTAAGAGGACTTTTCAGCAGAAATGAACGCAGCCAACTTAAAGCTGGCCAGCTTAGACTCCTGGTGTGCACAGCTTCCAAGACAGGGTGAACACGCAGCTCTGCTTGCCTCTTTACAGAGGCCTGAATTACTAATCCAGGGGAACTGACAGCAGAGGAGCATCCCACATGCGAAACAAACGAGAACAGTTTGGTTTTCCCCCTGCCTCACTGGTTTCCTAGATTCTTTAAGTTATAACAGCAGACGCTTTCAGAAAGAAACATCTCAGTTGAGAAAGCTGCATACCTCAGGATATTCTCTGGCTAGAGATTTTTTTTTTTAAGGATTTTTATCGAGGTGTAAAATTACTCTCAGAATCGAGAAGGGAGATTTCAGAGCAAAGCTCAGAAGTCTTGCCTTTGAGGATGATCATCTCCAAACAAACCCAACAAGTGTCTCGAACATCTCGCTCCTTTGTTGTTGTTGTTTCTAAGTGATGACTAGAAAGATCTGCGGACACCAGGCTCCTGTGCAGCCTGTTAGCTCCCAGCAACCGGCGGAGAGCGGGGAGCATCCCTCGCCTGGGGACTCCGTTTTCAGAGACTCAGGGGCCAGGAGAGGGCCAACGAGTTTTAAAGCAGTTGGCAAAGTCCCTGCGGGAAGGGTGGAAAGGGCTGCGCACCTCCAGCACCCACATTTTCGGCCCGGGCGTGGGTCTGGGACCCGGCGGCGGGCAGGGGCGGCAAAGCCCCGGCCTGGGGGCTGCACCGCCCGCCCCCGCGTCGCCGACAGCGCAAGGGCGGCTCAAGGCACGGGGGGATGGATGGCTTCGTCCTCCTCGGGTCCTCGCACGCCCGGCATCCCCGGGGCAGGAGGCGGCGGAGGAGGAGGAGGAGGAAGAGGAGGAGGAGGAAGGATGCCGGCCACCGTGCCAAGGATTTATTTACCCCTGCCAGGCTCCTGGGCGCGGAGACGGGAGGAAAGAGCA